>JAQZBX010086697.1:0-12962 GCA_029593785.1 Cabassous unicinctus | reverse complement strand
TATATATTTATTATATATATTATATATTTATTATATATATAAATTCTCTCTGGAAGTTGTAAGAAACTGATAAGTTTGGTTTCATGAGGCAGAGAAGCTGGGTGACTGAACAAAGATATGGGAGGGAGATATTTCACACTGTATAGCACTGTTTTATATCTTTAAAGTTTTGAACCATGTAAGTGTATTATACATGCAATGAAAAACGTAATTAATTAATTTTTAAAAGAAACAAGACTATATCTATATCTGCACCCCAAAACTCGTCTAACAGTCTAGACTTATTATACTTGTATGACTCCAAAATTAGATGAACAAATCTTCATAACTGCCAATCAGGTAACAATCTTTGCAAGGTCATGTATCTCATCCAGACGGGCATCATACAATTGTGCTGGAAAATATCAGCAGAAAACTTTTTATTGTAAGCAATAGTTTTATTGCTTCAAATAGAAAACCTCTGTAAAGAGATATCCTGGTGTGGTAGTTAAGAACATGGAATCTGAAACTAGACTGTTTGGGTTTGAATTTCAGCATTGCCACTTGTGACTTGGGGCAAGATTTTTACTCTCTCTGTGTGCCTCATTTTCCTCATCTGTAGTATGTGGATATTCTCATAGGATTTTGTGAAGTAACAATTAGAATAGAACCTGGCACATAATAAGTGTTACATAAATTTTAGCTATTGTAACTATTATCAGGTTCCAGGGAAAGTGCAAGTCCTGACGTGGCGGCATGGAAGAAGTACCTGAGAAGTTAAATAAAAACATTGAAAAGTCAGGCTATCATTTGAGAAAGATGTTTCATGTTGACAAAAAAGATTATTTTAGAGGCAAATGTCTTAGGGACAATGCATGCCCAAGGAAGAAAAATCAGTTTCAATTATAAAGCAACAAATTACCAACAGACCAATTCCGTTGAAATTTTTTAATGGAAAGAAAGAGAGAAAGAAGGCAGAAGAGAAAGAAAAGGAAGAAAAGAACATGTTGCCTGGGAAAGATTCCTTCTTTTGGTATTTACTATTTGAGACTTTCAGAAGCATTCGTGAACATTGAAATCAGAAACGAAAAATGTTTACATTTTGAACACTGTTAAAAGGTGCTTAGAGAATGAAGAATTTTCGTGCTGCCAGAAGGAGATTTCTAAAGAAAAAAAATACCTTTTGTTCAAATTTTGTTGGGCACGTATTTGAAGAAGGCTATTCTTCTGATATAAGATCACTGGGAAAACATATGTAAGATTTGTTACATATGTAACTGTTTGGGGTTCAATTGTGCCGCTAACCCCCAAATCCCAAAAAGATATGTTGAAGTCCTAAGCCCTGGTATCTGTCAGTGTGACCTTATTTGGAAATAGGGACTTTGTAGGTGTCATCAAGTTAGGATGAGGTCTTATTGGATTAGGGTGACCCTAAATCCAATGACTGGTGCTATAAGAAGAGACACAGAGAGACAGACAGAGAATGCCAAGGATTGCAGGCCACGATGGAAGCTAGGAAAGGCATGGAAGGATTCTGCCCTAGAGCCTTTAGAGGCAGCAGCCCTGCCGACACATTGATTTCAGATTTCTAGCCTCCAAAACAGCAAGAGAAGAAATTTCTATTGTTGTAAGCCATGCAGTTGGTGGCAATTTTTTATAGCAGCCCGAGAAAACTAATATAGATTTAACACATACATAAAGTAAGAAATATAATAATAAAACCAACACCCAAGGACCTATCGATCACTGAAGAGCAGGAATCTTACCAAAACCATTTTATCTATAGGTGTTCCTTTCTAGCTCATTCCCCAGCTTCCTTCTCACAAGTAAAGACTCTCTTGAATTTTGTGGTTATGATCCCTTTACTTTTACAAATATGATTTATCACATATGTATGCCTATCCAAACAATATATTGTTTAGTCTTGCATGTTTTGGAAAATTGTAAAAGTGGTGCCATTCTATATATTCTTTTAGGACTTATGCTTTTCTAGTTCAGCATTATTTTCCAAAGATTCATCCATATTGACACATGTATGTGAAGTCCGTTTATTTTCATTTATGTTTATCATTTCTGTTTTTAAAATATTCTACAACTTATTTGTATTCCTGTTAATGGACATTTGGGTTGTTTCAGGACTTTTGCCCTTATAAACAATACTGCTATGAACATTCTTTCATGTGTCTTAGATGCATTTTTAGTAGTATTTCTTTATGACACCTCTGAGTGAAATTGTTCAAGTATAGGCTAATGAAATGCTTAGCTTTACAAGAGAATGAAAAAATGTTTTCCAAACTAGCACCAACTTACACTCCTATAAGGAGTACATGAGAATTCCCATTGAGCCACATCCTCACCTCCATTGGCTATTGGCAGACTTCTTAAGTTTTGAATGTGCTATTAATTTGCATTCTCCTCATAACTAATGGTTTTGAGTATTTTTTTTCTCATGTTATTTTGCTGTGTGTGTTTCTCCTCTGTGAAATGGCTATCATATTTTGCTCAAGAACTTATTATTCATTTGTTTATCTTTTTCTTTCTGATACATAATTCTTTGCAAACTATATGGATTGCTGTATATGACTTATCTTTTCATATTTTTTAGTGGTGGCTTTTGATCTCTTAAGTTTAATGTAACCTAACTTACTAATCTTTTCATCAATCTTTTTGTCTCTTTCCCCAATAGAAGCTTCCAATTAAGTTTTAAAATTTTATCTTCCACGTTCAGTTAATTAATACATTGGGAACTGATTTTTGTGTATAAGATAGAGAACAAAATTTATTTTTTTCCATATAACACCAATTGTCCCAGCACCATTTCTTAACTTGTCCATTTTTCCTTAGTGATCTACAATGCTACCTTATGTCAAATAGAGCATTTCCCAGTAAACGTAGCAGTTTCTGAACTCTCATTTCTGTCTCACTGGCCATTTTATCTATCTCATTAACAATATCTCACTGTCTTAATTACTATAGCCTTATAATAAATTTTAATATGTAAGGAAATTCTCCCCACCCCTCCCCATTATTGTTCTTTAGGGATATCTTGGTGATTCTAGTGCTTGTCTATTCTATTCACTATTCTAACCAGTAACACTGGTCTCATGATACGCTAGGTTGTGCTATGTAACAAACAATCCCAATATCTCAGTGACTTAAAACAAAACAAAAAGTTTACTTTTGTTCATGCCACAATCATTTGTCTCAGCTCATTTCCATGAAATCCCCATTCGAGAAACCAAGCAACAGAATAGCTATGTAAGGCCCACTGCCAGTCCACGGCAGAAGGAAGGAGAGCTTGGGAAGATCACGCTCTGTTCATTCAATGCCCTGACAGGAAGTGACACCCCTCACTTCCAAACACAACTCAGCAGCCAAACCCCAAGGAAGCCAAGTACAATGTAGAATGTATCTGAAAGACAGCCAGAAACATTTATCAAGCAACACGAAAGACTAAAACCTCACCTTGAAGGCCTGTGCCTCAGTACTCTTCCAACAAGCTCACAGAATGATACAGAGAGGAAAAGGCAGCAGAGGGTGAAGGGCCTGAATTCAGAATCAAAAGACACATATTTCATCATTTTGCCACGAGTCTATTTTGTGGAATTTCAGATTTAAATAAGAACTGGGTTAAATAAACTTCTGGCAATTGCTGGGTAAATAGGTTGATCTAAGTTCCCTTTTTGAGAGTAGAAGCTATTAAATCAGAAAATGGAGTCCTCTTGCTTATATTAAAGGAAAATTATGAACCAAGTCACTTGGATCTAAAATTCCTTTTTTCAAATACTATGTTATAAACCCCTTCTCTGTGCTAGATAAACAGAAAACTGATCTGCTGACTCATCCCATGGAGAAAGAGGTTTCAAATAAGACTGCATTTGACTATGTTCTAACATTTATCATAATTACAAAACCCTCTCTTCTGTGTTTCCTGATAGTCAATGTAGAGAGAGTTGAGGACTCTCTTGGTGTTAAATTGTATTTTTATAGATCCAGCCTATAGCATCCTGCAATATGAAACATTTTAGATAATTGTGAGAAGTCATAAAACATGACTTGTATAGGAGATAGCAATTGCTCATGGCTTGTACCTAGTGTTAATAAGTTAATCATTTCAGGTAAGACAAAAGTGACAATGATATCCCCCATCGTGGATTCCTTTTTCTATTTTCTTTGTTATGCAAAGTCTGAAAAACCAGTCAGTGTAATTTGGTGGTGGCTGAGATAGATAATATAATTGCAGTCTCCCTGCCACAGGTGTTTATAACAAGGGTGAATTTTTAAATATGATTCTATTTCTAGATCTAAATACAATGCAAAGCCTTATTCTCCCATAAATGCATATAACTAATCTATACTTGCAGAATCTATAGCTACTAAGCAATAGGCTATGAATTTTCCCAACTTCCACCTGTCCCCAAGAAGAAAAAGAGTTAGCACTCTCTTCAGCATGTGGCAAAAAGATACATAAACACAGACAGAAATATAAACATAGTGTAGTACAAATGAGTGAGATCACTGAGTCAGGCTGCCGGGTTTGAGTCTCTGTTCTTCCACTTTTTAGCTTTGTGAACTGTGGCAATTAAAACATAAGAGACTAAGAATTAACCAAGATTAGGTTTGCAATTTCCGCCTTTAAGAAAGTGACTTGCCTTCCTCATCTGTACAATGGGGTTAATATGGGTACTTGCCTTATAGTGTTAGTGTAAATGTTACATGATGTTTCTAAAGTGCTTAGCATAGTGCCAGGCACGTAATAAGAATGCAATTAGTGACTAGTAATAACATTATTATACAAGTGTACATATATTTACTACAGGGAAAAGTTGATTGTGCTATCATTATAGACAACCCAACTTCACTAATGATGGTTACAGATCTGTCTTCACCTTCTAAAAATCACAGTTATTTTTTACTGGCTCATCTGGACAACATAAACTTTACAAGAAATATAGACACAGAATCAGACTCAATCAATGGACATGCCAAAACATGGCCCTATGGGAAAGATTTTAAATACACAGGAGTAAAAACCTACAGGACATAAGCACATTGTTCAACAACTCACTGTACGTTATCTGCCCAAGAGGATGCTCCTAGCCCAGGTACCTACAAGGTTGTCTGAGACCTTAGATGGACCATGGCCCAAGAATACAGCCTGGCTTCCTAGAGACCAGGGTTCTAAATTGGTCTAGATGTGGAGTTGTGGCAGCAGGAAGCAAGTGTGAGTCAGTCAGACAGACCTCCCAAGTTCAAAGGCAGGGCTAACATGGTGGGCAGAGGACGCATCCAGGTTCCCACAGCAAGTTAGCAGCTGCCGTGTCCCCAATATAGAAACACTCCCAGAAGTCAACAGAAATTTCCAGACTTTCCATTTCTGTAGAGCTTAGGTTCCTGAGGTAGAGGCTAAGGGCATCTAGGAATTCTACTTTTTATTAGGTATTATAGAACCTCACATACGGGCTTTTCCTCCCAGTGCTAAGAAATAGTAGGGAATGTCGGTGATGGTTCTGAGGAGAATGAGACAATCACAAAATTAGACTCTTCTAGGTCAAGGGTCACAAAAATTGGTCTTTTCCATGCAGGGCTTAGTGTTGAGTATAACGCTTGTGACCCACAACCCAGCTCTTTGGCTTTGCCCCAAGAACTGTGCTAATTGGTAACAGTTCACCATCTTCATTTCCTTCTCAAGCACCTTTGGCCTTCTCCCTCACTGCAGGTAATACTCTTGCTCTGATGACAGATTTCCTTTCCATTCTCAGGGGCTAGTCCAGCTCAGTTAGCCACAATCCCCACTCCACCCCCATTTCCTGCCCAGATGCCCTTTCATGAATAGCCCCATTCATCCCACACATGGAAGAAATTAGCTGATCCTTAAGCGCTGATTAATGTAACCATCAGTGCTATTTTTTTTCCCAAGAAAGTAACCTGTTCTCTCCCCAGACCAGCCCATAAACTCTGTGTGTGTGTGTGTGTGTGTGTGTGTGTGTGTGTGTGTGTCTGGTTTAGAACAGCAGCAAAATGCCAACTTGGTATCTAGCTGTGCATCTCCCTCCCTATCCCCTTTTATTCAGTTGTTTGATTGGATTTTTCCCCTTACTGGAGAAAATTGGGGGTAAAATCAATGACGATTTTGTCTGGTTTCTATATCACGAGAAAAGGTAAGTCTTATAGGATAGAAAGGCCTGTGTTTGTGGCTTATTCCTGAGAGAATTCCCAACTCCTGGAAATGCAAGAAACCCCCTCCTTCCGCCTGTAATTAACTGGTGGGCACCGTGATGGGCACACACTCAGGAGGACGACACAATGAGGGACTGAGTCACATCATGAGAGCTAAAAACCTCCACCATTAGAATCAAGACCCGACTCAATTCAAGATATTTACCTGTGGGAAGTGGGTATGGCTCCATCGATAGAGCCCCCGTTTACCATGTGTGAGGCCCCGGGTTCGCTTCCCGGGGCCTCCTTGTGAGGGCAGGCTGGCCCGCGCGGCGCGGTGGGCTGATGCAGCGGGACCTCACGGCAAGGGGGAGATAAGCAGACACGGAGAAGACGCACAGCGAATGGACACAGCGAGCACAGGCAGCAAGGGGGGGATAAATAAATAAATAAATAAATCTTTAAAAAAAAAAAGATATTTACCTGTGCTACAGGCTCTTGAGAAATGAAAAATAGCCACATTGTCCTTGTCATCAATGGGCTTACAATCTATGGGGGAGAAGAAATACATACCCAAAGAACTCAAATTCAAAGTAGAATAGCATAAATAAAAGAAAAAAATAAAAAAGAGCTGTGAGAATAGGGAGGGAAAGAAGCAAAGGCCAAATGGGAAGAGTGAGGATGACTTCATGAAGGAAGCTGGCTTGAGCACAACGGTAGAGCACGAGTAGGCATTAAACAGGCAGACAGCCCTGTACCCTGCATTATTCATCACCATAAGGCGCATCATGAGCTGACGCGGTGTCACAGATCTACTTGTTTATCTGTCCTTTGTCTCTCACTGCAGGAGAGTATGATCTCCATGAGGACAGAGACTGTGTGTTGTGTTGAGTGTCACATCACCAGAAGCAAGAGGAGTGCCCACACATAGCAGGCACAGCAAACACGCACTGGGTAAGTGACTCAACGATTGAAGAGCCAAAACATTCCAAATAGAAGGAACAACACGAGAGGATGAATGGGGTAGAAAACTCACACTTATTGGCCCTATATTCTGTGTTGGGAAATATATAAGTGTTTTCAATGTATTTGCATTTCCTTTATATGCCTGAAGCAGGGGATTGGCAAACTTTTTCTGGAAAAGGCCAGATGGTAAATATTTTAGGCTCTGTAATCCATACACTTTTCTGTTGCAACTACTCAACTCTGCCACTGTAGCATAAAAGCAGCCATGGACAATATGTAAATGAATGAGTATTCCTGTGTTCCAACAAAATTTTGTTTGCCCAAACAAGCAGTGGGCTGGATTTGGTCCACAGGGTATTACTTGCCAATTGCTCATATAAAGCAAAGGCAAAGAAATTATTGCACTAGATATTATTGATTAGTTAATATAAATGTGTGAAAGAGGGGCAAATATATATTATCAATGTATGCATCATGGATTGATTACACCTGCACATATTTTAAACCCAGGTTATTCTACAGAACAAAGTTTGTATTTAGCCTTGCTTCTTCCAGAGCATTTTGAACAGTTACCAAATATGATGAGTAGGTTCCTAAACACATGGCAAAGACTCTGGAGCAGATGTCCCCAGGAGAACTTCCTTTCATAATTCTAATTTAAATTTTTATTTGAAATATCTGGATGACTCAGCACCCTTCTCATCAAGTGCAAATATATACATGAGAATATGGAATAAAATATTCAGCTCTCGCTAGGAATTGTGGTTAAATGGCACACTAAAAAGCGCCAGGAATCAGTCCCTCCACCAGAACAACTATTAAACAGACAAGAATTGTCTGAACCAACTATTTTGACATTTTGGAGTCCAGTGCATTCAGGGAAGAGTGGGGGGGAAGAGGCTGGTAAATTGCAATAAATACAAATGAAATGCTCTCTCCACGCAGCAGTCACTATTGCCCATCCCTCATTCTCGCGGCAGGCAGCAGTGGGGTCCTGCACCTGGCATAGCTTGCTGATGCCAGAGATGGACATAAAAACCTTGTTCCCCAAGATCTGGGGGCAGGGAGGCATGGTCTGATCAATGATCACTGCTTTTGATTTAGTCTTACATTGGGTCATCAGGGGCCCAGCTCTTAAGGTGGCCATTGTAACGACCCACCCCAGACAAAGGTGGCAGAGGAGAATTAAAAGACATAGGCTTCCTCGGAGATGCACAGGACAGCTGAAGAGTTGCATTTGCTGGGCAAGTAACAAGTCAAGAAAGCGCAGCTTTGGGGAGCAGTGGAAGAAGCTCCTGGCATCCTTCCTGGCCCCTCCCTCACCCCTCCCCAGGGTAGACTGTCGCCAGCAGTGCTTCCTTTGTGGGCCCCTGGTCTTGCCCCAGCTGGTGTTCATTCCTAAGGAGCACTGAGAAAAGGGTGAAAATAAGTGACTTCCAAAGATAGCTACTCAGTGGAATGCATCTGAGGACCACCAGCAGACACCAAAGAACGTTTGTTTTTTCCTTTCCTTTTGCCTTAAAATATTGCCCTTTTCTATTCTATATCTTCCCATAACCTACAGAATTGTGTGGGAGAGAGTGTAAACTACTATGTAAGCTATAATCCATCCTTAGTGGCAATGCCCCAAAATGTGTTTATCAATTGCAATGAATGTACCACACTAATGGAGGATGTTGTTTATGTAGGAAAATGTGGGAGGTATGGGGAGAGGAGGATATGGGAAACCCTATATTTTTTATGTAACATTTATATAATCTAAGTATCTTTTTAAAAATGAAAAATATATATTTAAAAATGTCTTTTTTTTTTCATTTTTTATTTCTAGTCTTTGAGCTATCATAGTACTCACTGACACTAACCATCTAATTCTTGATTAAATAATACATTTTCTTATTTATTTCAAGTATATAACACCAACCAAATTTCAGGCCATAAGGGTGGAAACCAAGTCTTGACATTTTTCCTTGTGGCCCTCACAGGCATGGACGTTGACTTATCAGTTCAAGGTCCACAATCGTCATTGCTTTGTAGCAAGGCTTTGTTGGGTTGGGTTGTAATTTGTTTTGTTGTTTTCCCCTTTACTCTCAATCCCCAATCTTAATCTCCCTTACCCCAACATAGTCTATTTAATGCATATATTTCTATTCCATCTTTCATACTTTCATTTAGGTGTATGTTCAGCCCTGAAAAACAGGTAATGATGTTTTGTGTGTGCATGTTATATATAAATGGTATTTTGTTAGCAATCTCAATCTGTACCTTAAATTTTTTCATTCATTCTTCTTTTTTCTGAGATCCATCCATGTTGCTACATGTAAATCCAGGTCATTTCTTCTAACCCATCTATCTTCTTTAGCATGATAATTGACTTTGAATCCATCAGCATATTATAAAACTAAGCATAACATAAGAACTCTATGAGAAAGCTTCTAATTGGCCACCAATTGTCTGGTTTAGTCCAGGATTTTATAAAATTTAACTACATCATTAATGACCTGCAATCAGAATTGGCAGTGTGTTCATTTCATTCATAAAGGATAATAGTTTTGGAAGTTAAGAGAATAGCAGGATGATCCCATCCCTCCCCTGCCTGGTGTCTCTGTCATAATGACCTCTGTCTTAATCGGAATGCAAATTTGTGAGAAATGAACCATAGTTCATTTCATTCCTGTTTTGACAGCTTCTAGAAAATTTTGGCATGTTTGAGCAATTCTTGGGAAGAGAGAAGCTGACCACTGATGTTCTTTTCATTTCTTGATTTAGATATCAAGAATGCCATTTTTATTTTCCCTCCACCTTACCCTTGACCATTCCCTTCCTCCTTTAAAAGATCTGCAGTAACAGTCACCTGAAACATAAAGCCCTACTCAGTGTTTCTTAAGGTGTCAGTCACAAGCGCACCAGAATGCCTTAGGCATTTATTCCAAATGAAGATTCCAGAGCCCTTCCCAGCTAAATCGGGGTCACTGAGGGTGGGACCCAAGATTTGACATTTTAGACCCTCCTTTGGTGATCACTATACATATCAAGGCTTGAACTCCTCTGCCATCATCTTTGGTTATATAATGGTGAAATTAATAATATATAGTGGGCCCAGATGGTAATGGACCTCATGGTTGTAGAACGTTTACCTGGCTTTACCTCCCTGGGCACCTGAACTTGACATTTTTATAGCAAGAAGTGCCCACCTTTGGGATCTAAGTATTTATTTAAAAAAAAAAAAAAAAAACAACCAAAGAGGGTTCTTTCATTCAGGATTTTATGAAGATGACAGATTAAAGCTATTCTATACAAAAAAAACTATACTGTTTTCTATACACACACGTAACTGAGCTCGGAACATAGTCTCTAGTTCCTCCTAATTAAGAAAATAACAGCCTTTAAAGTTAATCGGCTAAAGCTCATCCAGTTTGCATTCTCTTCTCATGGTAGACTGCTGCTTGAATTTTGTGCATATGTCTTTGTGCACATTATTGGCAAGACTTGGCTTGAGAAAATAGAGGTCTGCCTGTGCCTGTGTCCTCTCGGGCATCTGTGGATCAGCCTTCATCTGCCTCTTGCCACAAAGGGATGAGTTCTTTGACACTCACTATTATAGGAAGAGTTCCTTCCTTTTGAAATAAAAACAGAAGCGGGATCTCTTACAGCTCAGAAAATGCAAGTCCTCTACTGGTACTTCTTGTGCAATCCCATTAAACACAGCCAGCAAGGGTTGAGGCTCCTGTCAGGTTAGCTAGCACACATGGGGAAGCAGTTGTGGGCAGCTCCTGCTTAGAAGGCCATCCTGGGTGGAATAGCAGGCCAGCTGGCAGGCTTGGCAGCATGAGGAGGCAGCACTGTCTGTGGGGGCTGCGACACAGGTTCTCCCGGTCCAGACCATGTGAACCCAGCCATGAAACAAAGCCGGGGATCCAGCCTCTGGCTACCACAATCACCTGGGTACTGAGGACCTCATGACTCAATTTGATGAAGTGGTCTTAGAAAAGTCTGATGCCACTTCCAACATGAAATCAGGACTCAGACAGGCATTACTTTTCTGATGACAGACACTTGAAACAAAGGTCACCACCACCATTTCTGAATGTCAACAAATTGTTTGGAAATTATTAGAATGAGTTGAACAATTTGCAACTTATTTTAAATCACTCAGTAAGCAACTTTATAATACATATATTTTGTATTATATTTGTATTTTTGCATCATATGTAACATATGGATTGTATTTCTTTCTGATTGTTCAATATTTTGAATGTCACCTTTGAGTGCATGTGTATGTATGTTTGGGAAGCATGGTGAGGATTAATTTCTTTATGCTCAATTTTGTGAATCAGCTGGGCTGCCCCTGAAGTTTTCATCATCCTTTCAAGATGGAAAGAGTGGTACAAGCTTATTTCAGCTTGTAAATCTTAGGAAAGTATCTGCCCATTCACCAAGACTCCACATAGTCTTTTGGGCATCTTAACAACTATTTGAAGAGACAAAAAAATTTACATAAGATCCCAGTTACCAAGACAACGTAGGCCAAAATCTTGACCATTAAGAGCCTCCAGAGTCAGGCTCAAACACAGCTTATTGGCCAGGAAGTCAACACACACCATCACTGTACTCAAACTCTTGTACTCACTGTCTCCAAAATGCGCTTCATATCATGTGCTTTCTTGCCTCTTTCCTTTGTCAACCTCTACACTAATTTCTCTATCCTTTCCAAACTGGATTACTTTCCCCATTCCTTTCAGCTTTTCCAAATCCTGTCTATTCTTCAGAATCCGGAAACTGTGCCAAGTGCACATGATATATGGTGTCCCCCATGTCCAGTCCTCAGCAACCCCTGTTCCCTTGTCTCAGTTCTTCTTCTAGCATATACCATAGCACTCATTTCACATTTACCATACACTGTCATGATAACTCATATATCATGTTATGACTTATCTGTTTAATTGCTCTTAACTTTTCAAGTGCATTATGCCTTGTCTACCTCCCTAAACTGTAAGCTCCTTCAGGATAAGTCTGTGCCTCATTATTTCAGTTGACTGCAGTCCTGAATTCAGGGCCCTGCACAGAAAAGCAGCTCCTCAAAGTCCCCTTGTGTTTCTCTGGAAAGCCTTCTCTGCTGCTTCAGGGGTTCCTAGTCAGCAGCTTCTTGGGCTTGAAGAAGTTGCCTGTTTTTGCCATTTCACCCCTTCACACAGTGCTCGGCCTTCTCTCACAGGAAATGTCTTTCTTCTAGTACATGATTTCTTCTCATTCATGAGGTAAACTACATCATTTAAAAATAAATCTAAAATAGTTCTTTCAGACAGGGAAAGATAGTTATTCTCAGTTAAAGAGTATTTTTACAATTATTATCTAGGGTTAAACATTCTGGATTTTAAACTGCTAGATGTAGTGAGCATTTTGATGGTAAAGAGCACTCCCTAAAGTGAGACCTTTCAATTCATACTTCGTTTTTCAGACTGGAGCTTGTAAGCAAGACCCAATCTGTGCAATAGCACCTTAACAACACTTTAAAAACAGCAGTTCAGCAAATCATTCCTATGGATGCACAGACACACTGGTATAATTCAGGAATTCACAATAGCTTTCATCTTTGGGACACATAAGTAGTTTAATCAGGAATGCAACTTTCCCATCCAAACTTCCCTTACTGCAAAGAGACGTAGAAACAGAATGGATGAGAAACAGTGGTTCACTTTGCCTGACTCACACAGCATTGATACAAGGAAAAGGAACGTTTACTTCATTAAAGTCTAGGCCGTTGGAGAGATTTTGCAGAACATTATACCTCTACCTCTCCCAACTATGATGATAAGAAACCAGTGCAGGGAAGCGTGTGTGGCTCAATCGATAGAGCTCCC
>JAQZBX010086696.1:0-12961 GCA_029593785.1 Cabassous unicinctus | reverse complement strand
AAAAAAAAAAAAAAAAAAAAAATCTTGTGGTAGGTGGTAATTTCTTAAACCTTACACCCAAAGCATGAGCAAAAAAAGAAAAAACAGATAAATGGGACCTCCTCAAAATTAAACACTTTTGTACCTCAAAGAACTTTGTCAAAAGGGTGAAAAGTCAGCTGACTCAATGGGAGAAAATATTTGGAAACCACATATCCAATAAGGGTTTACTACACATTATTTATAAAGAGATACTACAATTCAACAATAAAGAGACAAACTACCAGATTAAAAAAACAGGCAAAAGACTTGAATAGACATTTGTCCAAAGAAGAAATACAAATGGTGGAAAAACACATGAAAAACTGTTCATGTCACCAGTGACTGGGAAAAGCAAATCAAAACTACAATGAGATATCATTTCAAACCTATTAGAACGGCCATTAATAAAAAGTCAGAAAACTACAAGTTTTGGAGAGGATGTGGAGAGATAGGAATGTTTACTCACTGTTGGTGGGAATGTAGAATGGTGTAGCCACTGTGAAGGACTGTTTTGCAGTTTCTAAGGAAATTGAATATAGACTTACCATATGACCCGGCAATACCATTACTAGGTATATACCAAGAAGAACTAAGAGCAGTGACATGAACAGACATCTGCACACCAGTGTTCATAGTGGCATTATTCACAATTACCAAAAGATGGAAACAACCCAGGTGTCCATCAACCAATGACTGGATAAACAAATTGTGGCATATACACACAATGGAATATTATGCAGCTTTAGGAAGAAATGAAGTCGTAAAGCATATGGCAACATGGATGAAACTGGAGGACATTATGTTGAGTGAAGCAAGCCAGACACAAAAGGAAAAATACCGTATGACTGCACTACTATGAACTAAATATATTGTGTAAACAAATGGAGTTGTTAATTAGAATATAGGTCACCAGAAAATAGAATGAGGGTAAAGAACGGAAAGCTGCAGGCTAATCTGTGCAGAACTGGTGAAAAGGTTGTTTGGAAATCTTTGGAAATGAATAGAAATGGTGAAAGCATATCATAGTGTTTGTAACAGAGCTATTACATGGATATAACAGTGATTGAAAGGGAAAGTCTAAGGGCATGTATATTACTAGAAGGAAAGCTACAAAATGTAACATGGGACTATAAAACATAGTGAAACCTCATGTGAAATACAAATATGGGTAATATTTTATACATAAGACTATTTTTACAAAATATAAATACAAATAAACTAGAGATATAGAAACAGAATAGCAGTTATATGAGGCAGGGGAAGCGTAGAGAGATCAAGAGGTGATGAATTTTTGTTTGTCTGTTTTTTGTTTTTATTATTATTATTGGAATAATAAAAATGTTCAAATAATGATTGAAGTGATGAATGCACAACTATGTGATTATACTAAATATGATTGACTATACACTTTGGATAGATTTATGCTGTATTAATATGTATCAATAAAATTGATTTGTTAAAAATTAACTTATATGTTCATAAATATACATGCGTGTAAATTCTGGAAAGATACACCCAACTCATTGACAGAAGTTTCATCTGGGAATAGGATCAGGGAGGTAAGGTTTGTGATTAGGGAGGGGTTAAAGGAATTGGGGAGCTTTTGCTTTTGACTCTAAATTTACATTTGATTAAACTTTTTAAAATAAAAGTGTATTCGTGTTTTGTGTGTATTTTAAGAAGTTAAACAAAAAGCAATGATACTTAGGTAGGTCATACTGTCTCCTGAATAAAGTCCCAACTCTAAAAAGCCCACCTGGGATGTGGTGCTTGTCCACCTCTCTAGCATTTGTTCCAGGGCCACCACGCAGGCTGGGCACCGTACAGCTCACACAGTGCGCTCTTGGTTGTGAGATGTGTGACTCTTCTCTCTTGGAACTCACTTCCCTACCTCCCAGCCCACACTATCACATGCCCATCAGCATTTCTGGGATACATGATCCCTTTTCATGCACCACGCCCCTTACGTACACTGGCCCCTCGCTTAGGAAAGTATCTCTTCACCCTCTCATCTGGCAAGATCCTACTCTTTCAATACCCACTTCAAATATCCCTCTTCTTCCAAGGCCCCACTGACTCCCCCAAGCAGCATTTGTCTTCCCTTCCTTTATTGTGTCCCTACCACCATTACTTCTCTTATCATGTTGGTTTAATTGTCTACTTCCAGAGAACTGCTAGGGGACAAAAACTTAATTTCCTATTCCTTTTGGTTGCCTCAGAATTCATAGCATGTCATAGAATGATGGAAGGAATAAATTATGCCAGTGGCAACCCAAAATCCTGGTTTTCAGGTTAATTGTCCAAAGGTTTTTCCTATTAGACCTAATGTTTCTCAAAACTGTTCTGTAAAGCATAGTATCTCTTAAATGGCTAATTCTGAAGTTTAAAAAGGGATTTAATAGGTAAATATTAGGGAACTGTAATACAGTTAAAGAATTTCTTTACCCCAGTTTCTCAGTTCCTCAGAGCCTTTAATATGCTAATAATCATTTCAAAACTCCAAAAAGGGGGAAATATGAAACCATTTCCCAACTTATTTGACCATAGTTCTACTTTTTCACCAAATATCTATTCTCGCATGTGGTCCATTGTTATACTCTCCCTGTGCCTATACTCCATACTTGCCCTAAGCCAAGAAAAAGGGAAGTAACTCTTTCACTCATTAGGAAGCAATGGGAGGTAAAAGTTGGAAGACACGTTGAGACAAAACATTGGAGAAGCTTCCGTGTCAGGCTAGAGGGTGGGTGCTATTTAGTTGGTCAGTTGGAAGGCATCAAGCAGAGGCTCTATGTTTTATAAAGTCATCTTGGAATCCCAGAGGACAAAGGATTGATGGGGAGTAAGGATGGAAACAAGAAGACAAGATTAGGAGGCTATTGTAGCCCTGACTAGAAATATTGGGGTTCTTATATGAAGCGGTAGCAATAGAATTGAGAGAGAAAGAACCCATTAGAGAAAGTTGTCAGGCGGAATTGGCAGGCGTAGGACTTGGCCTCCGATTAAACTGCATTGGGAGAGGGGGAGGGGCTTGGACAAAATGAGACCCGGGTGCACAATTTAAGGGGGTGTCTTAAAACTGTATACCCAAGATAAATAATATTTGATGAAATATTTTTAAAAATGAAATTTAATGCAAAAAATTCATGATGAACAAAGTATCAAAATGTTAAATAAAGACAGGATCCGTATTAGTGATTTTTTTTTGTCCCTGGCTCCAATATGGCTCAGCACTGCACTCAATTTGGAAAGACCTGCCCCGTTCCCACCCCCACCCCCACCCCCACCCTGTTTACAAACTATGATGCTTAAAAAAAAGGTTAGAAGGAAAAGGAACTGGTCTGGAGGAGAAGTTTGGTGGGGTTTAATGTAGCTGTTACAGGTGTGCCCATTTCCCTCAAACTACCGCTGAGGTCCATAGCATAGGAATGAAAACCAGCCCACTGGGACCGTGTGTTGGGAGAGGGAAAGGAGGAATTTTAGCTCAGTGCCAAGACTACCAAATGCACTCTTTTCTCAAAGTGAACTGTAACCTTCACTTAGCTTTCCCACATCAAATGGAATATGGTGGAAGCAAATTCCAGGAAAAAGCCCACTGCTTAAGTAGTTCAATTGTACGTTACACCATCCCAGCTCTCCACGCAGGTGCCCAAAGGAGAGCTGTGATAGAATTATCCTATGATATGTGATACGTTTTCATTCATTCACGAATATGTTCTTATTTTTTAAATTTAGCATTTACCAAGCATCTACTTTGTGCCAGGCAGTGAGGTAGGAGATGATGATGATGATGATGATGACGATGACAATAATGGAGGATGAAAGGAAGAAGGAAAGGAAGAAACAAAAAGGCTGGGAGGATGGAAAAGGGAATAAAAGAGAAAAAAAAAAGAAGTGAAAAAAGAAAAGGTGGAGGGAAGAAACAGTATTAAGGCCATTGGTTTTCTGAATCATGAATAAACTATTTCATGTAAGTTTTAGAGTTAACCGTTCTCCCCCAGACGGCTGTGGAAAAACTGAATAGTGATGACAAATTGAGTACAACCTTTTGTTTGCTTATTTTTTTTAAGTAAGGGAAGGTCCCAGGCAAATAAGGCATGAATCCAGGGCTTCTAGCTGCCCTCAACTGGTGCTCCCCAAAGCATCCCAACCAGAGAGATGGGACAGGGAAATGGTTCCTGGACAGAAAGATGGTGCTTGCATTTAACTCACAATCCATGGGCTAGCTCCACAGATGTTCATTAAGTTTCCAAGAAGAAAACTGTCCTAAAGTGTAGTGGGTAAAGGAAATAACTGTTTTCTTTCCTTAAAACACACACACACACAAAGTCCACCAGTAATATCCTTGCTGCTGTGAATCTCAAATTTAGCTGTCAAGAGTGGTCTTGGACAAACACACCAGCCAAGGGAAATGACCTGGAAGAAGCTGAGCCAGATGGTGCAAGTCACGGGAGAAACAGAATTTCTTCCGAGTGAGGTTTCTGCGATGCGAATGTGGTCACCAGCAGAGGCAGCGTCTCTGTAAACGTAATATCCTGGCATTCGCCATCACCACCAGGCTGTTCCTGAGCCCTGGAGTCAGAACCACCACAGGAGCAGGAGCTCTGCTGGCACTGTTGTCACCTAATGCCCCATGCGCACACTGCTGGGGAACCGCCGCAGCCCTTCAGGGAGCCAAAGAGGAGACATTTTGAGGGGGCAGCAGGGGCCATGGAAACAGTCTTGGATTGCCCATCAGGAGACCCCTGCCATTAACTTATTGGGCAACCTTACACAGATAACACACTTTCTAGGACTCAGTTTTCACATCTATAAATTCGGGATAAGGGGGGTGGGGGTAGAATTAGACTATCTGTGGTTGGGTTCACCAAGGGCGGACGGGGCGGTGGGGTAGGAGTGGGGGTTAAACACATTTAGCCCCCAGATTCTGATTCCATAGTTCCAGGAATCTGCAGGGGGCTTCTGATAACCAGCGTGTTAGGTCATCACTGGACTTAAATGGCCTTCGAAGTTCCTTCCGCATCTATGATTTCACGTTTGCCCAGAGACAGCCACAGCTGTCACAGGGTCTTCTCCCTAGCAGGAAAAAATTAGATTAATATAAATTACAGCAAAGTCATTTGAGGATGGAACTTTCTTTTCTTTCTTTTCTTAAAGAGCAGTTTTATTCACAAATCATACATCCATCCAAATGGAACTTTTTTTAAGTTACTGGGAAAGGAGGACAGGAAAACTCAGAGTTAAGAATATGTTTTAAAAGTAATGCTCAAAATGAAAAATACAGTCTACGCAAGTAAACAGAATTGAAAAGGCAAGTGTTTCTTTTTTTTTTTTTTAATCTCACCTCAACTTCAACTCCTTAAATACAATTTACAGGAAGGATAGGAGGAGGCAGGGAGTGAGGGAGGTTGCTATCTCCCCGATGAATTACTAAAGTGATTTACTGTGGAGGTCACAACAGCCCCTGTTTGGGCCTGTTACCTTTTGCTAAGCTCCACTAAGCTTAGGTATTAGGGGACCCTTCATGGGAACATTTGTATTGAAGAGGAGGAAGAAGCTTTTTTTTTCAGTTCTGGAAATGCCTGAGGCCTAATCTAAGTCTTGGGACACTATTCTGTTTGTCTTCCTTTTCTATTCAAGTTGCTGATGTTCCAGGCGTTCTCTGCCCCATTGCTCAGTGTTTGTTTATAGCAGTGAAGTAGAAAATTGTAATGTCTGTAATTGTTATTGGTTTGCTGATTGTGTGACCACCTGGTTTGCTGGTTTCAGGACAAAGGCAGTAAATCCTCCTTTAAGGCTAAAGCTGTGTACTTTAGGAGGAGGAAGAGAAGGGGATGTTTGGATGGCTTTTGTTTGTGTCTGTGTGTTGTTTTGTAAAGAATCATTTAAAGTTGAAATTATTTTAATTACAGTAATAAAACCCCCTCAGTACATTTTTCATGGCACAAGTTTGTGCAAGAAGACTTTTGTTTTGCAATGAAATGCCCTGAAACCGAGGAATTCCTCAATAAACAACTTCATACTTGATTTGCTGTGTATGAAGTTGGATGTGCAGTTTCCAGATGTTTTCCAAAAGGCCCTGTGCTCTGAGGCACACTGACTGCTTCAAGTCATCCCTCTGGTCTGCAGAGACCCCACAGCTGTTTTAGCAGAAAATTATTCTCTTTTAATTTCATCAAATGCCACATTCAACGTGTACCTTTCATCCAGAGAGACCCTAAGATGTTCAAAGGATTCAAAATTGCCAACACACCCCCTACCCCTCTGGAGTCACACACAGAAAATATTTAACATCTGTATTGCTCTACCACCCAAAAGTTTTAAATTGAAGGAAGATGTGTTTCTTGCACTAAATTACCAAAGGAATTTTCAAAGCAGAGCTCAATTACCTAGGTCGACCAGGACATCACTGTGAGAAAACCCTTCTGTTATTCAGAGCATTGGGGACCGTGAATGATCAGCCAGCCCACCCCTCACCCTGCGTCTCGCCCTAGGGATGGCACCAAGGCAGCACCTGTTTGCCAGCAGCCAGCCAGCTCTGGTATGGTTAGTAATAATCGCTGGCCGCCTGGAGCGCTTACTACACCACACCACGCCTTAAATTCAACCCTTAATGTACCTCATCTTGTTTAGTCCTTATAGCAACATTATAAGGTGGGTGTCATTAATAGCCCTAATTTACAGAAGAAGAAAAAATATGAGTCTCAGAGATTAGGTGTCTTATCAACGATCACAGAGCTGACAAGTTAGGGTACAAACCCAAGTTTGCCTGGCTTGGAGCCTGTCTTGGTTTCTAGGACTGCCAGAACAAAATGCCACACACTTGGTGGCTTAAAAAAACAGAAATTTATTTTCTCACAGTTATGGAGGCTAGAAGTCCAAAGTCAAAGTGTTGACAGGACCCGGCTGCCTCGGAAACCCGTAGGTGAGGAGCCCTCCTCGCCTCTCCCAGCTTCTGGGGCTTGCCGGCAATCCTTGGCATTGCTTGGCTGGCAGCTGCAGGACTTCAGTCTCTGCCTGTCTATCCCTGTGCCCAAACGTCCCTCTTATAAGAACTTCAGTCATACTGGGTCAAGGCCCACCCTTTCCAGTTTGGCCTCGGAACTAATAACATCTTCAAAGACCCTGTTTCCAAGCAAGTCCACCTTCACAGGCTGAGGGTTAGAGGAATCTTTTGAGGGACACAGTTCAACCCACTTGAGCTCATGCTCTTGGCCACCAGGCCGCCCACGACACGGTGCTGGTGCTTATGGGGAAGCATCAGCCACCTTGTCACCCAGAAGCAGCACATTCTGCCAAGAACCTGTTATGTGCAGAGCTCTGAGTTGGGACTAGAAGCGGGGAAGAGAGAAATAACCAAAACCCCAACCTTAGTGAGCCCACTATTGGAGTGGCCAACCACCTCAGTTTACCCAGGACTGTCCCAATTTTATCACTGAAGGGGTCCCATCCCAAAACTCCCCAAATGCCCTGCCCCTGCTGTACATGCCCCTTCTCCCATTATTCAACCACACTTTCAATTTAGTTGTGGCTGTGAAGGCATTTTGCAGATGTAATCAAGTTGCCTTTCAGATAGGGAGACAGTCTGGGTGGACCTGACCTGCACACAGGAACCCTTTAAATCTGGATCTAGAGGGCAGAGACAGAGAAGTCAGAGAGCTTAGAAGTGGAATTCAACGAGGGAGAATCTCTCTATTTCGGGTTTGAAGATGGAGGGAGCCCCATGGCAAGGAATGCAGGTGGCCTTTAGGAGCTGAGAGAGGCCCCCCAGCTAACAGCCATCCAGGAAATGGGGACCCCAGTCCTACACTGTAGGAAACTGAGTTCTACCAACACTCTGAATGAGTTTGGAAGTGGGTTTTTCTCCAGAGCCTCCAGATGAGAAGTCGGCTTGGCAGACACAGATTTTAGCCTTTGAGACCCTGAGCAGAGAACCAGTCACATTATGCTTGGGTTTCTGACCCACAGAACTGTGAGCTAATTTGGGTATTGTTCTAATGTTTGTGACAATTTATCAAGTGGCAATAGTAATATACCAGGAAATTCCTCAGTCCCAGGCAAACAGGGACAGTTGGTCACCGTATGAGCACAGGTCCATGTGAAATGTGCCATCAGAGAGGTGAAAAGAGGGTGTGACATGAGATGTGGCTGGGAGATCTAGGCAGCCTTCATGGAGGCGGTGCCTGTACCTTGTAGAAGGGTAGGTTTTAGGTAAGGGGGAAGGGGTTGAAAGGCAACCAAGACACCATGAAGACACCAGTTAAATCCTTGAGAGCACTAAGTACTTGGAGACAGAGACCTTGTAATTTTAGCATTTGGAGAAGGGCATGAAAATGGCAATGAGATTAGCAGCCTGTGGTTGCATTTATTTTGTTTCTGTCATCCTGGTGCTTATCTAGTTTAACCTCCTCCAGGAAGCTCTGAATCCTTTGAAGGTGGGGATGGGGCTTCTCCACCTTTGTAACCCTAGAACCTGGTGCAGTATCTGACACATCATCATATACTCAGCAAATCATAAATTAAAAAATGGACAAATGGTTTCATGTGGACAAACAGCACCAATTTGGGCCAAAATGGCCATGTCATCCCAGGGAATAGCAAGAGGTTGGCAAGGCTGGCCCACCACCCTTTCCCTCATCTCCCTCAGGGTCTGCCTTGCCTGCTACATACAGGGGACTCTCTGTGTGTTCTGCCTTGGGAACTGGGGCTCCAAGGTCTGGCAAGTAATCTCTTTGTTGCTTCACATCAGCTACTGTGTGACCCTGGGCAAGGTACTTAACTTTTCTGTGCCTTAATTTCCTCTTGGGTAAAAGGGCATAATAGGACCCACCTCTTCAGGTTATTGTAGGATTAGATGAGTCAATACATGTGATTCCCTTAGGATGGCACTGGCAAAGGGTGAACTCCAATAAGTTTAACTGAATTTTTAATGAATTTTTACCTTAAGTAACAATGACAGATCTAGTGACCCAAATTTAAGTGGACACCCTTCCTGCACCCTGCCCCAACCCAAGGACATTTTCATCTTATTAGAAGATTTTTGAAAACACAAAAAACTTTGAGATCCAATGGGAAGGCTTCCCACTGGAGGTGGCTCAGACAGAGGATTGGGATGAGTCAGCGAAACCCTCCAGAAGGGTGCTCCTTAACGTGGAGTTGGTAGACAGCAACAGCCGAGCCTGGGAGCTGGTGAATGGAGAATCCCAGCCTCCTCCAGGCCACGTGAAGCAGAATCTGCATTTTCACAAGATCCCCAGGGAGAAGCGCTAGTCTAGATGAACTCAGCTTCTATATCAGCTCTGCTTCTGGACAGCACAGTTTCTCTCTGACCTCTCCTTACCATTTGCTTTAAAAGCGTTCAAACACACAGTCACGCCAGACCACAAAATCCTCAGCTGGCAAGAGATAACCTCATTTCTAGGGACAGCTGGCTCCCTGCATGTTTGGACAAACTGGCATTATCCAAGAGCTCTAATGGCCTGAAGTCAGGCTTAAACTTAGCAAAAATAAACTTTCCAGGAAATTTCTGGCACACCCTGTTTTCAAACCCATCATCTCAGGAATGTTATCCAAGCTGTGACATCTTTTCCCTCATCTAACTCCATTTCCCTGTTTGGGCAGATCTCTTTCTGGCCTTGAACTGACAAAATACATACACATGAGAGAAAACAGGTAGGCTGC
The DNA here is from genome assembly GCA_029593785.1 of Cabassous unicinctus. Classification (NCBI taxonomy): domain Eukaryota; kingdom Metazoa; phylum Chordata; class Mammalia; order Cingulata; family Chlamyphoridae; genus Cabassous; species Cabassous unicinctus. The sequence continues at coordinate 3,262 of JAQZBX010086696.1, read as the reverse complement.
ATTTAGGGTGGGGCTTTAGATAAGCCTTTGGGAAAGTCTGTGATCTAATGTTGGCACATTTGGCATTCTGCTTCTCATTGCCGATATTATTTTAAAAGCATATCTAAAGTCCGAGAGGGATATTTGCTCTCTGTCACTGGCATTCAGAGAGGCACACAATAAGTGGAAGGAGCAGAACCCACAAATCTGTCTTTCCTGTGGTCAGTGGTGCCACGTTGTCCATCTTCTTTTTCCCAAATGAGTAGAATGCCCAAATCTTCCTTGAGGACCAAAATTCAAATTACTTATATCCTTAGGACCCATTTACAAATATTCATGAATGGACTGCTACATGAATACACTCTGAGGAATATAATAAAGCATGATCCCTTTGGAACAGGAAATTCACAGCCCAGGAGGGAGAGATGTTTACATAACATGCCAGTCAGGGCCTGTTCCAGTTATCTAATGTTGCATAATAAATCACTCTAATCTTAGCAGCTTAAAACAGTAATAATAATTTTAGTACCTTTCAAGTACCTGCGGGACAGGCATTTGAAAAGGGCTCAACTGGGCAATTCTGCTTTGATTCTCTCACGTAGTTGCCGTCAGACAGGAGGGTGCTGAGGTAGCTGCAGGCTGGCCAGGAATCTCTCTTCTCATGTCGGCTTCAGGGCTTCTCTGGGCTGGTTTGTGCTTCCTCTCAGCATGGCAGCCTCAGGCAAGTCAAATGCCCTGTTGACCTGACATCAGGGCTCCAAAGGTGTACCAAAGGAATCAGGCGGAAGCTATATCATCTTTTAGAACTAGTTGGCACAGAAGTCCTACTGTTACTACCTCTTGATGGGAGACTTGTCAAAAATCACGTGGTAAGTAGAGCATGTGGGGTGGGAGATATTGTTGTAACCATCTTTGGAAAATATAACCTGCAACCAGGTTCCAGCAGAAAACAGATGTCACACCCAAATTAGGATAATTCAAGGAGAGTTTAATAAAGGATGTGTATGTCCATTGCGGGTGATGTGCCACACTGATGACGGATGTTGGTGTGGGATGTTGTGGGAGGTGTGGGAGGTTGGGAACATGGGAATCCCTGTAATTTCTGTGTAATATTTAGGTAATCTAAGCACCTTTTAAAAAATATATGTATAAAAAAATAACATTTATGTAAGCAAATGCACATATATGCATATATATTTATATATCATTTTACAAATATTGGTTTGTATTGTGAAAAATTTGATTTTTACCCACAATTAAAAATAAATAAATAAATAAATAATAAAGTTATATTTTAAACTGTAAAAAAAAGCGGGGGGGACTATTTATGAAGATCTAGGCATGGTATAGGGAAATAAGAGATAAGTGTGGTATCCTGGGCTGGCTGGTCACAGAGGAAGTGTTACCATCCCCACTCCAGAGGAACAAGGTTAGTGGAACCCAAAAGAAGGGAGTTGTGTGGGGTGGGCTGCCTTGAGAGGAGCAGTCAGAGGGAGGCTGCACCCCTTCCAACCTTCCCCTTGGCCAAACCCAGCAGGAGTCCTGAGAGTCTGCAGCCCATGTTGATCAGCCTGTGGGCGAGAGAGTAGAGTGGAGAAGAATGGAGAGTGGATCTTGGAGGGACAAACAGAAGATATCCAGCAGAAATAAATATCTACAAAACAGGTGATCATATAATTTAATGTCATTAGAGAGGATGTAACAGGAGTGTATTTCTGCAAGAGGAAAATTTTGAGCTAATTCCATGTAATGTCGCAGACATATAGATATGGGGGGTTGTCAGGAAGGTTGGTTCACATTACCAGCAGCCTTTACATGCATATCTAGGACCCCACTCTGTATATTGGAGCTTATAAAAGTCCCAGGTGTTGATAAGGGAGTCAAGCCAGATAGACTACACAAGGTCTTAGGGGACCAGCAGGAGTCATTCCTGGTGGATGGTCCATGGAGATGCCCAGCAGGAAAGATGGCTGATGGGCTCCTTGGCACCAGTAACATGTGGGGCTTACTGGGATGGAGACAGATGGTCTGTGGGCACCTCTGGCTGCCAGTGCCAGACAGGGCCCACCAGATCAAATCTGCTGATGCTTGGAGACTGATCCCTTTTCTGTCCAAGTGGTCCATCCAGGCTTGGTTGTGTCATCCTGAACCCCAAACACCTCTCTCCTCTTCATGTTCCCTCCAGCTTCCCTTTCCCTAGCCTGGAGAATATTTATCTAATTTGTGGGTAAGGGTGCTGACTCTTTAATTTCATCTTCTAAATCTATTATTTATTGTATAAAATGTAAATTCAGAAGTCCAGGTTCTTGGAACTCTACATGCTTGGCTTTGAACCTCCAAAGCCAAGGTCTGATTTATTTGTTCTCTGCATTCTGCAAAGGTGTCCCTCCCTTGAGGTACAAGGAGTGCAATTTACCTGTAGCCCAAATTGCATTCCCAATCTCATGTGGGGCTGGGAATGGTCACAAGATATGTGGTAGTGGTGGGTGGAGGGGTGTCACAGTAAAAGTGTCATCTTCTTAAAATTCAAACAAAGAGGTATAAGAATCCAAAAGATCACCTATGAGGGTGATCAGGAAACAGTCCATTTGATTTTTTGAAGAATGGATAAGATTTCAACAGGAAGAGATGTAGGGAGTATTCCAAGCAGAAAGAAGAGAATGAGCACAAGAATGACAGCACATTCAGGCAAAGACTCAGTTCAGTTTGTAAGGAGGAGAGGGGTAATTGCATGTAGGGTAAAATAATTCTGGAAGGATGGGGTGAGGCCAGGCTGTAAAAGACCTTGAGAAAAAATTTTTATTAAGCATTAAATAAAAATCACTGAAGGTTGTACACATCAGTAGGATAGTCAGGTCTGAGTTGAGCTTTGGAAAGATTAATACAGTGACAATGTATACACAGGACTCAGAGACTATGGTGAGGGGTTGGGGCATTTGTAGGCGCCAACTCCTCTGAGCCCCATGCCCACAGCTTCTGTTGTGATCTGACTTCCAATTCTACACATTCAGCTGTCGTTTCTCCTCTGATTCCAGACCCATGTTTCCAACTCCCTAAAGGGCATGTCCACCTGCACACTCCACAAGCTCCTTCACTCAGTGTACCCAAAGCTGAACGTGTCATTCCCTCTCCCCCACTGCCTCACATCACCATCCTCTCTCTGCTCCCCATTCTGCCCTGGATGCTGTAGCTCCCAGGCTTCTTCTCCTTCATGTCTTCTTCCCCACCTTCTAGCTCCAATGCTCTCTTTGCTCTCATCACCTTTCTGAGCCCATTTCCTTTT
>JAQZBX010086694.1:0-12967 GCA_029593785.1 Cabassous unicinctus | reverse complement strand
TTAACATGTATTCAGTTCTTATTTGCAAAGATGGAAATGTTTTGGTAATGGATTGTACTGATGACAGCACATTGTGCATGAAAATAACAAAAGTGAAATATATATTTTGATGTGGTTAAAAGGGATAATGTTTGGTTTTATACATGGTATAGGAATAATTTTTTTTAAATCCATGGAACTTCACTACATAGTTAAACCACAGATTATAGCAAATAGTACAATTATAAATCTGCTTTCATCAATTGTAACAACTGTACCACATCAATGCAAGGTGTTAATAATAGGGTTGTTGTTCCAAACTGACACCTGAAAGACAAAAGTTGATGAGGCCACAAGACCAAAGAATGCACTGGGCAGAGAATCAGACATCAGCTTTACTGGGAAATATAGACAGGAGAATATCTCTGCAGGTGGCAGAGTAAGATTTATGGGTCATATTAGTGAGTTTATATTTGGTGTGTTTTAAGTCTTTTTGCATTTTTTCAGTGTATATTCTCATACCTCTGGATGGTAATATTAAATTAACAAATGAAAATTCTTAAAAGAGCTCTATTCAAATGGCCAAAAATTAAATAAGTGCTTATATTGGTAAGTGAGTACTCCTAAATTTCAAATTAGAAAAACCAAACAGGTTTAAAAGTCACATAAAATCTGAATAAAGAAACTATTTAAAGAAAGGAAACTAAAAAAGTTTATCCTGAATACTTCCATAATCTTTCTATAGACGATTCTACATCCAAGGTCTTCTCCTAAATTTTAATGAAATACAATAATACCAGTTGAGGAAACAAAGGGGATGGGATGGGTGTGGAAAGATAGGGGAGATGTGAATTTAGTCTAGAATTCTATCTGCTAAGCCTGGAAATTAAAATGATAGGGCCAGAGGGGATATTACAGAATCAATCTTGTTTTGTATAGTCTGTACTGTAATTTCCCAATTAAATATTAACAGCTTTTGAGATGACAGTAATAATCCAATAGCCAAATTTCCGTAAGTAAAGAAAAAAGCCTTGAAAGAAATGGAAATATTTTTCCAAAATTAAGATTAAACAAATAATTATAATTATATAATTACAATATATTCCAAGAATTTGGCTAATGAAATTATTAACAACCTCTTTTTAAAAAATTGTTTTTGCCTAAATTGAAGTGAATATTTTTTTTCCTTCTCACAATCAGAATGAGGGATATGAGTCTTAAATTGATATAGAAAGAAGTAAAAGGTTTGTGGAAGTGAATTCATAGTCAATGCTATGAATTGACTATTTATATATTTATCTATGACTAAAATTTTATAAATTTGTGTAAGGGATTATGCTTTATCCTAAGATAAGAAGGCTGGTTTTCATAAAATCAGGGTGGAAATACCTAAGACAAGACTTGAATGAGTTTAGAAAGTTATAAAAGGTATTGTAGAAGGTAGCATTAAGTAAGGGAATGTGTTTTTTAAGGTGAAATTTGTCTTGAGATGAAGTAATTACAGTCTATGTGGTTATATATAGTTTTTGGATGTTTGTAAAAGCATTTTCTAAACTGAAATATTAAATGGCTCTATTAGTCAGCCAAAGGGTTCCTGATGCAAAGTACCAGAAATTTGTTGGCTTTTATAAATGGTATTTATTTGGGGTGAAGCTTACAGTCACAAGATCATAAAGAGTAAGTTACTTCCCTCACTAAAATCTGTTGTCATGTGTTGGAGCAAGATGGCTGCTGGTCTCTGTGAGGGTTCAGGCTTCCTCTTCCTCTTAAGTCTCCATGGTACAAGCTTCTTCCAATCTCAGCTCTAGGTTGGCATAAGGCTCATCTCTCTTCCTAGGGTTCATCTCTTTCTGGGTTCATCTGCTGCCTTCTCTCCACGAGGCTAGCTATAAACTAGCAAGTGAAATACTTGGCTCACTCCCCAGGGCTTCTGCATCAAAAACTAAGCTCTATCCTCTCATTATCATTTTCTGCATGAGCTTCTGCCTTTCAGTTCCCCCTTAAGAATAATGGTGTACACTCTCTTATGGGGAGCTTGAGGCAGGCTAGTATAGGAAACAGGGAAGATGGCTGGTCAGAACAAAGCCTGTCAAAGACTCTGGTCATGAGGTTCAGTTTGAAAGTCCCAGACTACTTTGTTATCTAATAATAGAAATGTTGCTTGTATACTGGTAGACCAGCATGATATGCCCCTTATTGTTCCTACAAATTGGACAGCATGGAACACATTACTGGCATGGCAGAATATGACCCATTGACAAGTTGGGAATAAGACCTTCTCATTTAAGATTGAGATTCAGCTGCCATCTTTCAATGACACTCATAATTATACATACATATACACACACACATATATACATATATGTATATATATTTTTCCCTTATAAGGGAACAGGTGAATAAGCCCCAGCCTTTATTAGGATATAATGGTTTAGGATGGTTAATGGCTGAGTCTGTCACCCTAGATTGCATTTTCCCTGATTGCATAATATGAGTAGAGGAAATCTGTGATGTGGGCTGGTTACCCCTTGAGTTGTGTAATTTTACTATCAAGGCTAGATATACAGTAAAGCTTGCCCCCTGGTGGTTCTACCCATTAACAATTGTTGCTGTGTTTTATTTTGTTTTATTGTGCCAGGTGATACTGCAATTCTCACTGAAAAATCATAAAGGCTTAGCCAATTACACTGCTCAAGCCCTTAATGAATCCAAAACAGCAATTCCTTAGTAAACAAAGAAATGACCCAACTACAAAAGGTAGCTTACAAAATAGGATGGCTTTAGATATTCTTACTGGGTCACAAGGTGAAACTTGTGCCTTCATTATTATTCAAAGTTGTGTATATATTACTCCTATTATTCTGTTGCCTTTTACGTTATTGTTGTGTAATGTGGATGCAATGCTTGTCTTATGTCAATGTAGGCCATTATCTGGATTATGGAGACCCACAAACTCTCCATAATTTCACATCTCTGAATTTTACTGCTTTTAAGAACTACTCTGGAATAAGTGTTGCCTGTAATATGCAAGCTTGATCTTGTAAAACACTTTTATTAGTAACCAGAAACCAGTTAGGAATACTTGAGCTGTATAAATGTAGTTAAGCACTAATTTAGGCATTTAGAAAGACAAACTTTCAACCTATATATTCTTGATTAGTCTTCAGGGGTACACTTAGATTCAAAGTTCAGGAGAAAGTTATTGATTCAAAATTGACAGTTGATTTTAACATCTTGATAAAAATTCAAATCAAAGGAAAATGTGATTAAAAACATTCTCAAAATAACAACTCATTTAAATTCTTCCTCAATTTACACAAGTATTATGATCTTTCATTTTTCTAACATATTTTTAATTGCAGACATAGAAAGGTTGCTAGCACTTCTTTCTTTCTTTCTTTTTAGTTTTTAGGTTCAAAGTTACTAAATTTTAGCAGTACCAATTTTATTAATGTGGCTATCCAGATCTAGTTAGAATTAACATGGAAACAGAACAGAGAACATTAATGTTGCTAAGTTTTTTCTATTTCTCCAGCAGCTAAACTAAGTCTATCAGCCCCCACTAGACCACTGTAGCACCATCCAGGTGGAATGGGGTTTGCAGTGTTGCTGCAGTAATGTTTTCCCTATCTTAGTTAACTCCTACTCCCATCAGTTTTTTTGGAGCATCCCCATACTCACATGGATTTTCAGAACAGTCAGGCAAGTGGATGACCCCATATTCTCTCAGCATTCCCTATTCATCCAGGAGGGTAGCCACACTTCCCACATGGGTGTTACAAGCCAACCCAGGATTTCACCAAAGATTCTCCTTTCATTGAGCTCATACCCACTGCTGCTGGTGATCCTTTATTCTGCTGGGTGTCTCACCAATTGTTAAAATCCAACTCCTGAGGGGCATGAATTGGTGAGGACACAAGATGAAAGAACACACCTGGCATTTAGTCATACATAAGTTATTTTGGGACTTATGGAGAGGAGAGAGATTTTGACAGTGGTTGGTCAAAGAATGAATGAGGTTAGTGCTCTGCAAAGAGAGAGGAAAAATGAGGGGTGATATAAGGGGTCTCAGAACATACATATTGCATATGGTATGAGAAAAGAGTTCCTGCTAGGGTCACATGAAGCATACACATGGGAAGTGATGATGTTTTAATTAAGCTCTTAGGAAGGACATTTACCAAGGACATTTACGGCTTTGGGAAGATAATAGTTTATGATAACATCTATACATTCTTTTCCCTCTGGGGAAGGCTGTTATCCTTTAATTTATGTCTCAGTCACACAGGCGCTTTGTGCTGAGGACTTAGAGGGGGCCCTGGGTCCCCACAGTTGTATATGGGAATCATGTATTTTCTGCATGATAGGTCTGCATATACACAACTTCTTTAATTAAAAAATGTTTTTAAAAACAGCTCATCTCAAGGTTAATCCAAAGTGAAAGATCCCCCTGGTCTTTTCTGGTCCTGTGTCTTTTCCTGGGCTTGTTCTTCTTATTTGCCTGAGGAGTTCCCTTAAATACAGGAATTTGAATGGCTCCTCTATTACCTAGGAAATAGACCTTCTCCCTCTTCATTGTTCTACCACTACAATTAAAGTAGGTAAGCCTTTGTCCTGGCCATCCAATTCAATTGTTTCTTACACTATTTTTGCTGTCTAAAGCTGATTTGGCCTGAAGGGCAAATTCTGGGAGGGGAACATGCCAGGGAGGAATTTCACATGTCAGTCTTTCCCAGCTGTAACATGACCAGTGACCTAGAGAGGGAATTCTGGTGAGCTCCAAACTGTCCTGCAAAGGCGGTAAGGGAGGGGCCAGGAAAGGTCCCAGTAGCTTCTCCTTTGGCTCCTTAAAGTTTCATTTTCTTGATTTGACACTTGCCCAGTAAATGCAGTCCTTTAAGTGTTTTTGTAGTTTTGAGGAAACATACTCTCTTTAAGTCTCCTCTGCAGCTTTTGCCTAGGGAGGGTTGGAAGAATGGCAAACCTTAGAGACAGCCACCAGTGATAAAATGGTAGTCAGCTATAAGACCACACCCCCTCCCAGATCTTGGGGACCTAGGTGAGTTGAAAACTCCCTGCTGCTTGCAGCAAGTCTGGTGGGTGAGTGATGGTAGCTACTGCAGAGCGTGCAAGTCATCAGTATTTGCTGCAATTTAACAGCCTCTCTTCACACTCTTGGATGCTGTGCAGTGCTCTCCTAGTCTACAGAGTTTGAAATTGTTGATTTAGACAATTCCTATCTGCTTAATAGTCATTCTGGTGGAGCGACTGATTCCTGGAGCTTTTTACTCTGCCATCTTCCCTCAAAACTTTTTGTTTCTTAATGTTAGAGGTGATACCATTGCACACTCTATGTATTTTAAGAGAAGAATAAGGTAATACTATGAATACATGAAGGCCAATAAATTTGAAAAATTAAATAGAATGCACAAATTATTAAATTATTATAAATTTTAAAGCTCCTGAACATAAATAATGGATAATCTCAATAGCTCTCTATATATTTGAAAAATTGAATGTGCAGTTTCAAATATTCCCATAAGGAAATCCTGTAGCCATATTTTGTCTAGGTCCTTGGCTAAACTGCAAGAAATGAATTTCAAGAGTTATTTTATGCTGTTGGTTAGTTCTAAGGAGAGATTGCAATAGACAACAGGGTTTGGTATAAATTGCCAATCCCAGTTCCTATGGTAGAGGAGAGGAATGAAAAGAGGCATTACTGTTTTAGTTATTGTTTAGGAAGAAACTAGAGGAAATGAAAACAGACAAAATTTCTTAAGGGGTGTCTGATTTGCCAATCCCCTAGCAATAAGCATTTGGGCTAGAGTTAGAGGGGACAGCTGGCTTTGAAACAGACACTACTTAACTTTTTGTCTTGAAGAGGTATTTCAGGCCATCCAATGACTGGTACTTGTACATCTTGTCAGGTGCTTCTGGTGAGCTGATACATCCTTGTGAGCTAGCTTCACTTGAGATAAGTGCACCAAACTAGGAATTCCTTTAATGTTAACATCTAAGAGAGACATCAGAACTGCAGAGTAAGCTTCCTTCCATTTTGCCTTTAATTGAGAGTGAGGCTAGTTTTCTGGCCAAGGTTTGATAAGAACCAGTTTTCTAGGCACTGGGTGAGGAAAGATTGTCCATGGGCCATCTCAAAGGGGCTAAGCTGAAGTGGGTCCTAGCCACCTCATTTTCTTTTTCTCTTCTGGTGGGAAACAGCCCAGTAGGATGGCATGTCTGCCTGCCAGTCCTCCCTAGGGTATGAGTGGGACAGGTTCTGGAACAAGGACTAAGAGGGAGACCTGGGTTAATAATGTCTTGTACCTGGTGAGGAGTGAAGACTGAGAGGTCACATCCAAGTAATTTGATGGCTTTTTAATTAAAAGGTCTGTTGCCCCCACTGCTTTTAGGCAAGTTCATCATTCTTTATCTTATAGGCATGTTCATTCACTACTTAGAAAATGAAGTTTATCAGGACTTTTAACATGTTCAATATCCCTCTGCATATGGTCTAGAATAGAAAAGATATCACCATAATCAGGCATATCACTAGAATAGGTGAGATACAGGTACAGTACTTAATATTAATTAATGCACAGTACTTAATATTATCAATGCATAAGTTTTTCTTTGAGCTGCTATTATAGATTTAAGATCCATGTTATCTCTCCATGGGAGCAGGCCATAATGCCAATTGTGTTTAAGTTCTACTCAAAGTACTCTGGTAATCATTGCTCCACTTGGTATGTCCTTCACACAGCCAGCATGCTGCAACACCATTGACCTAGAGAGAAGCTAGGAAGGTAGATTCCAGTATTCCACCGGCCTGGTGCATAGCACCTTTTGGCACTATGAAACAGAGCCATTCTGGAGGTGATATCCATTGTACATTTGGCTATATTGAGCCATCATTGACTGCTACAGGAGTTTGAACCTGCAATGTAGTCTCCATTGACTTCAGGAGCACAACCATATATGCAGTAGACACCTTTATTGTTTTAGAGGTCAGTGACCAACCTAGCCAATAACTCAAATGGAGAGGCAACCTGCAGTGTATTGAAGACCTGGTTTGAATGCACAAGAGCTAAGTTTTCTGCTTTTCTAGCAGTTGATCCAATTTCTCTTATGATTTATACATTAAATCCAATCACAAACAGAATTGACATTTGAAGACTCATTTTTAGGTTACCTTTCACTCTTATTCAATTTATAACAGGTGAACCCCAAATATGATTTCTTAGGCACAAGCAAACTGAAAAGTTAGACTCAGATTTCAAAGTTGAACACAAAGTAAAGCACTGATTAAAACAGAAGAGAGAATTTTATATCCTTAGCATTTCTAGGAACTTTTTTATCTTAATTGATGGCACATGAACGTTCTTATTTTCCAGGAGTGGTTTAGTTTGGATCTTGATCCTTATTCACACCTTTTATAAGCACAACTGAGTTTAAGCTACTGGAAGTTTGAGGTGTTCTTCCTCATTTCTTTAAGGAGACATGAAATGAAGTTTCTGGGCTGCAGATCTATCTGTCTTCCTCTTTTACACTGGTTTAACTGGAATCCAGGGTTCCATACAGAGGCAACTCTCAGCTATACTGTGGCCATGTAGACCAGCAGTAGGCAGATTTTCCCAATTCCTGAGAAGATATTCCTTTGGGGAATCTGCTGGTAGGTTAGAGACCATGCCCACTATTCTAGGAAGAAAGAACAAGTGCTTTTTAGTCGATTGATTTGGTGTTCCAGAGTCCAAGTCTGACAAACGTTTACCATTCCAAATAATTTGGAGTTGATGCTCTGGTCTCATGTCCTGAGAATTTAATCCAGAGCCCTGCTGATGGGAAAGCCCATGGCCAACCTAGGTCTTGGAGGATTCCTGAAATCTCTGAAGCTCAGTCAAAGCACCCAAGACGGTTTCGTGGGAAACATTAGGAGCAATTACCTAAACCAAAGCACTGGAGATAAGTCTCAGGGGATGTTTGGCTGTCCTCTGAACAGAAGAGCTCAAGGAATGGTGGCTGTTCAGAGTTTACTGCTGTGGTTCGTGGCACCCCTACATTCCAGGGTCTGAAGCTGACTGCACTTTTACCGAAACTAAAGCTCCTGAGCTAATTCTCAGGGGAAGTTTGGTTACTCTCTGAATCAAAGTGTCCAAGGCTTCAAGACTTGGGGGACATTCAGTTACTTCTCTGGCCACTGCCACCCCAGGAATCACAGAGAACCTGATGCCAGACATTTCCAAGACTGTCCTGGACTTGGAAGATAGACTGAATAGATCAGAGGGCTTCCAAGCCAAATAGAAAACGTAGAAAAAAAACTTCTTCCTGTTCTTACAGAGGTCCTAGTTTTATGACTTTACTCTCTAAGGGTTTCCCAGTTAGACCAGCCATCAATAGCCATTAAGTGATTAGAGATCAATTGTTCTAGCTAACAGGCCTTGAGGTCCTGAGGTAATAACTTCTTCCTTAGCAAATGCATTTTCAGTTTCACAGTTTTTAAGATATTCCAAAGCATTTTAACCCAAACCTGTAATGAGAAATTGAATAATAAGAACTGGGAAGATAAAATGTGGGTAAAGATTAATCATGAATGAAGCCCTGACTTGTCACCCCGAGGGAAAGGGAACTCCTATGGCATAAAACTTTGGCCTTGCCCACCACTGCTTTCCCATCCTGTCCCACACAAGATAGCCTGGTGTGGTTGATAGGAAGGCAGGCTTGCAAAGGCATGGACCCACAGACAGGTGCAAGTATCCATCTCTGAGTCATCACTACTGCCTCCAAAGAGAGACGGCAGGAGAAGGAAATGGCAGCCAGGCCCAAGGTCAAATACAATGGCTGCTAAAATGGCTTGAGAAATTGGCTTTGCAGCCCCTGGAGCTTGACCATGGAACCTCTGTCTTGGCAGGGCCCTGCTTTGAGACCCTGTCCCACACCCCTGACCTCCTGGCTGGGATCAGTCCTAATAAGCCTGGCCATGTGGCACAGATGTAAAGAGTTCCTGTGCCCCAGCCTCTTCCCTCCCAGTATTACATGTTGTGGGGGCTCATTGGCAAGCCCATTTAAAATGAATATCCAAAAATGGGCATTAAACAGGCTGTAGGCCTTCGTTTCACTCACTGATAACCTCCTAGATGGCTGCACCAAAATATGTAACCAGATTTTGTCTAGGTCCATGGCTAAACTGCAGGACATTAATTTCAAGAGCATGCCACATTGATTAGGCCAGTAACTTATTAAGGTAGGGAGGGAAGGGAAATGGGAGAAAATAACAGATCATGGGTCCCAGAGAGAGGAGGAGGCTGAAGAATGATAAAGTGGGCCAATTTACAGACCACAATTTTCCATTGTAGTTTATAAATGCCCAGGATTTACTTGCATGGCCATTAGAGCAGGGGAAAAACAGCTAGAACCAGGCAAAGAAAGCAGGAATTGGGAGAGAGGCAAGAAGAAAACTGATTTGGCTTCCAGCTTGTTTTTTGGACCATTAAATATTCCGCCCCTTTGCTAATGGTGTGTGAGGAGTTCCAGCTGTTAGCTGTTTTAAATGATTACCCCACCCAACAATCCCTCAGGAAAGCCCAATGATAAGGCCCCTGGAGAATATCAGGGGCTTTTCCTGGCTTCCAGAGGAAACCTTCTTCTGAATGGGGTTCTCATGAAGGTCTTTCAGCAGCCATCTTGGGGGTACTGAAGAACACATGTTAAGGCAACCAGTTTTCAGATCCATCTATTGATTACCTACCTAGCCTGCTTCAATCTCTTGTTCATATAGCTCCACTAGTTAATTCTACCAAAAATCAAGAAGAAATAATACCAATTTAAAATAACTCTTCTGTAAAAAGTTAAAGTGAATATACCTGTTCTCTTTTCGTTAGGCCAGCACTTCCCTATTTATCCCATTTTGCTGTTTTTCTTTACTTGTTTCTTTAGGATTTTCTACATGGACAAATATATCACCTACAATATAGGCAACTTTAATTCTTACTATCCAAAGCAGATGATTTTTTTTTCTTTAGCAAGGTAGATGAGAAAATTTCTGAGCTGTATGATCAATATACAAAAATTGAATATAAAGATTTTATTTGTAGCAAAAATCAGTCAAAGAATTTTTAAATGACACTACAGTAGCATCAAAATACTTAACAATTAATGAAATATTACATATTGATGAAATGTGAAAAATATGCACAAGTAGCACCTACACTGAAAACTACAAAACTTTGATGAGAGAATGTAAAATCACCAGATATGGAGAGACATTCCAAATTCATAGATGAAACAAGTCTACATTTTAAGGATGTCAGTAGTCCCTCCTCCTAATTAATTCCTAGATTCAATGCAATACATGGAACAAATTCAAAAAGGCACTTTGGTTTTTTATTTTAAACCTAATTCTAACATATATATGCAAATGCTATGGATCTCAAACTGCCCACACAACTGCATAATAGAACTTACTGTGCACTATGTGAAATCAAGGCCTATTTTAAAGCTACAGTAATTAAATCAGTATGTTATTTCCTAAAGATGTACAGCGAGGTCAATGGAAGAGCCAAGGACATTCAAAAGTAGACTAACATATGTGTCTTCAATGGAATGATAGTAAAAACCATAGGCAAATCTGTGAAGAAAGGATACCCTTTACAAGCAATTGTGATGGAACAATGAACATCCCTATGCACAGAAAATGAACTTCAACCAATACCACCCACTTTACACAAAGATTACTTCAAAGTGGAATGCAGATGTGGTAGCAAAAAAAGTAATATGAAAAGATATTAATAAAATATAAGAGAAAATTTCAATGACCTAGATTAGGCAAAGAATTCTGAGATATGATTTTTTTAAAAAGCATGATCCTTAAAAGAAAAGAAATGATAAATTTGACCTTAAGAAAATGAAAAATTTTGCTGTTATAATGAGAATGCTAAAAGATTGAAAACAAAATTGAACACCATGAGAAATATTTGAAAGGATATAAATATTAAAGATCTACTCCTCAGAATATATTAAATTAGATCAAAACTTAATAGAAAATGAATAACTCAGCCAAAAATAAACATATTTCCAACAGATTCTTGATAAGGAAGATATTCACATTGCAAAAAAGCAACTGGATTATAATAATAATTTATAATAAAATAAATAGTTTCAGTTCTTTTGCATGTAAAATATTCCTACCATGGAATCCAATGCTCAGATTACTTAACTATTGCATTCTATTATATATTAAAGAAGAAATAATACCAATTATATACAAATACTTCCAGATCTCTTATATTAGACTAGCATTTCTCTCATAATTATAAATTATAGTGGTTTTTATGCATTCCTTCAGAGTCTCTACATACATGATCATACCATCTGTAATACTAATAGTTTTCCTTAATTAAACTGGGTGACTTTTTAAAAAATGAGTGAGCTCAGCAGGGTTTCAAAAAGGTCAGTATACAAAAATCAGTTTTCATTTGGGACCAGTAAAAAATAATCAGGAACTGAACTTTTAAAATGTTACTTTTAAATTCCTAGGGCTGTTGTAGGAGAAGAGAATACTTCTGTGAATTCTTCAGCTTCTTCGGGTTGCTAGCCACCCTTGGTGTACCTTGGCTTTTAATGCAGCATTCCAATCTTTGCTTCCAATTTCACATAGCCTACTTCCCCCTTGCAAAATCTGTTTTCAAATTTTCCTCTCCTTATAAAAGGTTATATTAGAGTAAAACACAATCTAATCAAGATTCATGTCATCTTAACCAGTTACATCTTCAAAGACCCTATTTACAAATTAGGTCAAAGTCATGGAACTAGGGGTAAGGACTCAAACATACTTTTGTGGCAACACAATTCAACCCAAAGCAGTCCTTCATAATAGCATCAAAATATGAAATAGTTATGGTTAATTTTTATATAATATGATGCAAGAAATGTATATTGACAACCCTAATTATGTTGAGAGAATGGAAATGCCTTAATAAAAAGAAATATATTGCTCAGAGTTGGATTCCTCACATTAATAATATTTCATTTCATTCCAAATTGATCTCATAGTCAATGCAATCCCATGCAAATTATAACTGGAAGCATTTTTATAAATATATAACCTGGTTTTAACATTTATATGTCAATGCAATGGATCTAGATTACTTCACAGACTTTGAAAAAACAAATTTAGAGAATTCCACTACCTGATATCAAGGTATATTATAGAGGAACTACAGTAATCAAAATGGCATAGTGTTTTCATACAAAAAGGCAAATAGTCAATGAAAAAACCTGTATATTTATGCTCAACTAAAGCTCGAAAAAGTCTCTTTCCAATTCAGTGGAGAAAGGATATACTTTTCAACAAATAGTGATAGAATATTTGGACCTTTATATATACAAAATTAAACCTCAATACACACCTAAAATATAGTACAAAGTTATTTCAAAGTGGATCTTAAAACAATATATAAATGCAAAAGTACAAAATGTTTAAATAAAGAGGAGAGAAAAGTTGTCTGAACATGGATTAGTTAAAAGTCCTTAAATACAACTTCAAAAGCATTCTTCCCTAAGTATATATATTTATATATAGAACCTCCTCAAAATTAAAGTTTGCAGCAAAACAAATAGCTTTAAACAGGGATTTATTCAGAATTGAGTAGGTAATGTTCCAAATTACAAATGTGGTACTTGTATACATTTCTAATGAATATCCAGGTATGTGTATTCCTGGAAGAAGGATGATAAGAAGTATGAGCAGCTACATAATTCTGTGTATTATTGTGATGGTGATTGATATAATGCACTTAGCCCAATATTTTCTCCATAAATTATCATTATAACTATTTTAAGAAAGTAGATCTGAATCAGATAAGTTAGTATAAAGTATTGATTTCCTATTTTTCTATATTTGAGAAGTTGTGGGTTTACAGAACAATCATGTACAAAATACAAGATTTCCATATAACACTGTTGACAGTTTGAACTTTGTGAAACCAAAAAAAAA
>JAQZBX010086693.1:0-12961 GCA_029593785.1 Cabassous unicinctus | reverse complement strand
ATTTAGGTAATCTAAGCACCTTTAAAAAAAAAAAAAAATATATATATATATATATATAACAAATAACATTTATGTAAACAAATGCACATATATGCATATGTATTTATGTATCATTTTACAAATTTAAAAAAATAAATAAATAAATTCAACCTAAAAATAAATAAATAAATAAATAAATAAAATTTAGTTTCTATTCATTTGTTCATAGATATATTATTTTGTCAACTTTTCTAACTTGTCTAACATTTAAATATTTAAACAGCCATTTAAAGTATTCAGTTACTCACTGAGTTTCACAAGCTGGGTCTTGCCCATGAAATAGCTTAAGTAAAAGTGAATCATGTGTACAATTTAGACTTTGTAGTGCCACACAGTTTTACGTTAATAATATTAAGTAGAAGAAGAAAGATGATGACAGATATGCTAAAAGGTGCTCAACACTTGGCTGGTGGTTTCTCTGACTCAGCAAAGATTCCTATGCCTAAATTAGATGCAGAGACAACTGAATATGTAGACCTTGAAAGGTGATGAGGACTAAGACAATGAATTCTTCAGAGGCTGCCAGTGATGATAAAGCCTGGATGGAGCTCCCTGACTTTAGCTGTGGTACAAAATCTAGGGACATTTTCACAATTCTGGCCATAGTTGGGTAAGGAGCCCCAACAGAGATGGAGATGGAATGAAGTATAAGAGTTAGAATTATTTTGCTTAAAGGGCATAAAATAATGTGGCATTTCTTGCCCATCCAAGCTTGTAGAGTAAGCATCATGCCTGTTGCAGTTTTCTGTATATATTTTCCTGAGAGTATCTTTTTTCAATGTTTCTAATTTAACTTTTTTACAAGTATGGAGAATTTTTTCTGCCATATCCAAGCAGAACTACGTGCCTTTTGAAATACTCTGAGTTAAAAGGTGCATAAGAGAATTTATGGACCCAGATGCCCAAAAGAAAAGTTTTCAACAACTTCTTTCTTAATTTGAATACCTCATATTTTTATTTACTCTTTTTTTGTTAGCAGGCAAAGTCAGCTCCTTTTCACCAGGAGCAGTTCTCTGTGAAGAGTACTAGAAAAGAGATGATAACTTTAGAGTCTCTTTAGTATTCTCAGAATTGATTACTAACCATCCAAAATATAGTCTGTTTGTTACTTGAGGTCACTGGCACTCTTCATGTAATACTTGCCCTTACTCAGTCTTTTGCATTGCAATTACAAATGACACCAAGCTGAAGTAAGCTTTATTTCCAGTCAGAATAAATACAGGAATCCATTACTATTAATTTTAAAGAGTCAGCCAGTTATGTATGAGTTAATTATATTCACTGTGTGTAGCCGTTTGGCAGTTTGATATAATTATGAATTAAAAAATATATATTGGATTATGCTTGTAAACTGGTCTGCTAATCTGGGCATGATTAAGTTAAGATTAGGGTGTTAACTGGGCCTCGTCAGTAGGGCAATGAGCCCCACCCCTTGGTGGGTGGGGGAATCAAATATAAAAGGCAAGGCAAAAGACAGAGTAAGCACTTCTGATGTTCGAGTATTGATGCTGGAGCCCAGGGAGGCGAGCAGACGGAGGAGTTTGGTTGTGAGGATAAAAAGAAGGCCCCGGGATAGAGATGAGCTGTTCGCCTGAGAGTTTATAGCTGGCCTTGTGGAGAGAAGCAAAGCCTAGAGAGCCTCATAGTCTACAGCTGACCTTGTGGAGGAATCAGAGGCACTGAGCCCGGAGAGATACGCAGCGCTGGGAAGAGAGGAACCCAAGAAGCCTGAACCCTGGCAAACGTCTGCAGCTGTCTTGCTCCAACAAGTGGCAATGGACTTTGGTGAGGGAAGAAACTTACGCTTTATGGTCCGGTAACTATAAGCTTCTACCCCAAATAAATATCCTTTATAAAAACCAACCAATTTCTGGTATTTTGCATCAGCACCCCTTTGGCTGACTAATACACTGTGGTTTTAACCAATTTAAAAGAAATTAGAGAAAGACTGACTAGAGAGGCTTCAGGAGCTAATGGAGAGAGAGGGAATAGAAAAATCAGGGATAAACAATATGCAAAGGGGGAAAGAATATTGCAAATATGTGCTACACCATCAGGATCATTATCTGAACCATTTAAGATGTACACTCCTACCACATCTAGTCACATTTTGCAGATGTCTTAGTATCACAGAGTAAGAAAAATAAAAGCACAATGTATAGTAGACAAAACAGTTTTTATCATCTTTATTCCCAGATTAATAATTATTTATTAAAAATCCCACGAATCTACAAATCTAAAACTACTGAAACATGACTGAAATAAGCAAAATCTCTAATGAAAATTAAATGATATCAATTGTATTCCCATACATAAACAATGAATAACTGAAAATAAAATTTAAAAATAATACTTAGACTAAAAGGACCAATATAACAAAAGATGTGCTGAATGAAATTTTAAAAGACCTACATAAATGAAGAGATATTCTAAATTCCTGAATTGGAAAACTCAATATTATTATATTGCCCATTGTCCACAAATTGATAATAGAATAAATGCATTTCCAAACATAGGCACAACAAACTCTATTTTAGATATTAACAACAAGCTCTATTTTAGAAAATAGAAGAGACTATCTTCATGACCTTGGGTAAGCAAAAATATCTTGGTAATGAAAATCTCTAAGCACATTAAAAATCAGTAAGTTGTACTTCATCAAATTGAAATTTCTGTTCATCATCAGAAGACAACCTTAAGAAAATGAAGACATAGGTGAAATAAAATATTATCTATCCACACATGCATATGTATATATTTACATATATACAAGAATATATCTGATGTCTATGTGTATATGACAGATGTAAATGTCATAGGATTTATACCTGGAATATAAATATTCTTACAACTCAAAAAGAAAAAGGACACAATAAAAATGTACAAAGATTTGAGCACACACTGCACAAAAAAAGATAAACAAATAGTCAATAAGCACACAAAATGAAACAAATAGCCAATAAGCACACGAAATGAGGCTCAGCATTATTAGTCAGTTGAAGGCTTTAAGAGAAAAAAATAAATTTTCTCAGAGAAGAAGTAATTCTTCCTCAAGGCTGCAGCATCATCTCCTGCCTGAGTTTCCAGCTTGCTGATCTGCATACAAATTTCAGGCTTGCCAATCTACACAATCATGTAAGCTAATTCCTTAAAAATCTCTGCCCTCCACCCCTGTCTTCCTCTCCCTGTCTTCCTGTCTCCCTCTATCCATCTATATCTATCTATATCTATCATCTCTCTATCTATCATCCATCTATCAATCTATTATCTATCTATCATCTATCTATCTATCTATCTATCTATCTATCTATCTATCTATCATCTATCGTCTATCTCTGTCTAATCTCCTTTTAGTTCTGTTCCTCTGGAGAACCCTGACACCATACCCAAAAGCACTTGTATAAGTATTTTCATAGCAGTCTTAATTATATTAACCTCATTTTGGAAACAATCCAAATTTCTATCAGGAAGAGGCTGGATCAACAAGTTGTGATGTAGTAATACAAATCAAACATGACTCAACAATAAAAAGTAACAAACATCCAATATATAACAAAATGAATGATTCTCAAAAACATATTTTGAGTGGAAAAAAGCATACATGAAAGAGTATATGCCGTACGATCACATTGCATTTATATGAAATTCTAAAAGAGTACAACTTATTTGCGCAGATCAAAATTGTAACAGTGTTCAACTTTGGTGGAGTTGAGGTGGGGACCTAGATTGAAAGGGACATTAGGGAATTTTCTTCAGTTAGAAATGTCCAATTTTGACATATATGTGGGTTACTCGAGTATATGCATTTGTCCAAACTCATTATACTGAGTGTAGAGAATATGTATATTTCATTGTATGTGCACTGTAACTCAACTAAAATGTAAAATATTTGAGTTGAAGTATATGGAAATGTGAAAAGCATGATTCAGTTTTCGTAGGTAATAGACATTCAGAAATCCTATGCAACTAACCAAATAATAATAATAATAGTTTTGTTAGACTTCACTGTCGCTTTCCAAAGTAATTTCTAACAAAATATATTGGTTTAAACTTTTCTCATTAAAATTGAAAGTAATATATATTAAAAGTATCTATATTATATTTATCAGTTACATCCACAACATCTGTTCAACTTGATAATACATTCTTTAAAGACAGAAATAGAAGTAAAATTCTAAAACCCTTATCATAACATTTGTTGTTAAAATTAACCATATTGTTTTGATTAATTTACTACAATTCATTTACTTGAAAAATTTTTTTAGGAGACCTAGATCTCAATATGTTAAACCAAATTGGTGATTCTCTCAAATGTGTGGATAGAAATATATTAAGGGAAATGAATAGGAGCATTTACAATATAGGAGGTCCAGGGTTTGATTTCCTGGGCCTCCTAGTGAAAGGCAAGCTGGCCCACGTGGCGAGCTGGCCCGAGCAGAGAGCTGGCTCACGCAGGAGTGCCGGCCCATGCGAAGAGCTGGCGCAGCAAGATGAAGCAATAAAAAGAGACACAGAGGAGAGACAATAAGAGATGCAGCAGACCAGGGAGTTGAGGTGGTGCAAGAGATTGAGTGCCTCTCTCCCACTCCAGAAGGTCTCAGGATTGGTTTCCGGTGCCTCCTAAAGAGAAGGCAAGCAGACACAGAAGAACACACAGACAGCAGACAGTGAGCGCAAAACAAGGGGGAGGCGGGGTGCAGGGGGAAAAGGGGGAGAAATAAATAGATCTTTTTAAAAAGAGACATATTTATATTAAAAAAATAAATAAGGTAACATCTTATTTTAAAAACTTTTCCATGCTAGGTTTTTAAAAATTCTAATAAATTGTATTCAGTGCTTATTGCTTTGACCACTTCTCATGGTGTATTTAACAATCTTGCCTCAATAATGGAATTCTTTCACTGGAAAATCCCTATTACAATTACATACATGATATAAATGCTCTTAATGTAGTGAAGGTTAACACAGTTCTCAATTGTGGATGATATTTTATTATTATGAAATGGCTTTATGCAGTTGGTTTACACTGTCCACTGAAAATAATTGCATTAAAATTAAGTATAATGATTGGTACAGAAACATTACTTTCATTTTAAAACAAGAGATCTCTTGGATAAATGAATTTATTGAAAAAGACAAGTGAATTAATATATTCATTTCAATATTTGTAATTAAAACATTTTTATTTTTTCAAATATAGTAGACATGCACTAATATAAATTAATTGCATAATCATACTAAGAAACTGGCATGACTTCATTCTATGGATCTGTTATTAGTATATATATTCACAAATAGAGAACATTCATATTTTGAAATACTTATATTTTAACTATAAACTTACAGCAGCAATACAACAAGTTGTTCTGTTCATTATCATAGTACATGTATGTGTGTTTATGTGGGTATGTATATAAAACCTTATAGGTGAACATAAAATTGTCTTCTTAAAATATCCAGGGAACTATATCAAGTGAACTATGTTACACTGGAAAAATGACGCTATATCAGAAGACCCTGGTTCTAGTTCATGCTCTGCTTCATGCACATATAGTTCTATCATATAAGTTCTCTGTGCCTGGTGCTTTTTTTTACCTATAAATGAGGTTAATAACATCATTATGACAGGATTATTTGAACATTACATATTTTTAGGCTCACACATTAGAACGACTGCATTGGTAAGAAGCTTGTTAACTATAATATACTGTATATATTCCAGGTATTATTAAATCAGATTGTATTAGATATAAATAAAAATATGCAATAATGTTATGTATGTGATCATAGAGCCAGGTACCCTAGTCATTATATTTCATATTAGAATGAAAAAAATGACAGCTATGAATTATTGACTATAAATAATGACAATAAGTATAATTGAATGCATGTACCTTGCTAGGTACTATACTGAGTGGTTATTAACTAATTCAGGCTTAGAGAGAATAATTATTTTTTTCAGGGTCACACATCTTTAGTTATGTTCTTACCTACAACAATGTGTACTATATTGTATACTACAATCCCTCAATTTTATAAGTATCAGTTGAGTTACTATATCAAATGCATTTGTTGCAAAAAGATAATTAGTTTATATCAATTAGATTATTTAAAATATTTTGACTAAAACACCATACTGCTTTTTCTTTTAATTTATTGAAAGAACATATTCCCTATATTTCCTCTCCTGAGTTTAAGGTAAGATCAAAGAAGTTTTAGTTCTTCTTACTAATTTCTGCAACACATCAAGATATTTTCAGTTTTGTGTGGATGAACCAAATGGTATTTGCATGTTTTTACAGGAGAATATTATCTGCCGTTTTCAAAAGAAACTTCATTTCTGCAGGTCAATTGTCTACAAATGAAAAAAGCATCAGAAACTCTAAAACCAACCACAGTAAAGAAATCAATTGGAAAACATCCCAATTTTAGTCATGATGGAATAGCATGATTCAAATTTATCCTCCCACCTCAAACAACTAGAAAACCAGGCAAAATATATGAGGGAGGGGTTTTTCAGACATTGGACAGCAAACAGTACAGGGTAATAATCCCAGACATATTAAAGCTGAGAAAATCCATAATCAGTGGGTCAACACTACAAGAATCATAAAAACAAATCCTTCAAGTAGAAGGGATGAAAAATGAGGTGAGCCGTATGATTGTACCTCATGACTGCCCTCAACAAAAAGACAGGGAGGCAACTGGAGATTAAAGTTTGGTAAGTCCAAGCAGCTAGAATTTGTGACAGAGTACTGAAAGGAGGGAGTCTTAGAGGGAGAGAGAGAGCGAGTGTGCAGGGTGGAGGGAGCAGAGAGGTTCCAGAGATTTGCAGAGGGTTCCCTTTGTCATTGGCCAAGCACATGCATATGAGAAAACCACTGAAGAAGAGGAAGAACAACCAGAAAGCTAATGATCTATCACCAGTGAACCTGGAATAAGAAAGTCTTTCCTGCAGAAGGAAAACTATACCAGATAAAAGTTGGCATCTACTAAAAGAATGAAGTACAATGGATATTGTAAATATGTAGTAAATATAAGACTTGATTTCTACTTGTTTTACTCTCTTTAAAGATGATTGTATAAAATTAAATGGTAAAAATATATTGCTGGATTTATAACATATGTAAAAGTAAAGTATATGACAAAAATAGCACGAAGACAGGGAGGAGTGAGTAAAAGTGTATTTTTGGTAGTTTTTTATATCTGAAATGGTAGAGTATTGACGGAAGACTGTGAAAAGTTAAAAATATATAGTGTAGACCTTAGAACAACCACTATAATAAAACATATCAAAATAAATAAGAATCTGTGACTTATTTCTAATAGAATATGGCAGAGGTGATGGAACGTTACTCCCATGATTATGTTATCTTCATAAGACTTCGTCTTAGCAGACTGGAGAGAGAGATGCTCTTTGGCAGATCTTGAAGAAGTAAACTGCCATGTTTTGGAGAGGACCAAGTGACCAGGAACTCTGGGTGCACTCTAGGAGTTGAGGGCCTGTGTCCTGCATCCACAAGCAGCTCATCTGTGTGAACAACCATATGAGCTTGGAGGAGGTCCCAGAGCCTCAGGTGTAATTGCAGCCCCATCTGACACTTTGATTGGAGCCTCATGAAACCTGGAGCAAAGGACACAGCTTAGAGCTGCCCAGATACCTGATCCATAGAAACTGTGAGATAATTTATAAATGTGTTGTTTTAAGCTACTAAGTTTGTAGTAATTTGTTTTGCAGCAATAGAAGACAATACAGCCAACAAAAAAGATATATAATGAATTTATTTTTTATAAAAAGAAAGAAAGATTCTTATTTGCAGATGACATGATCTATATAAGAAAACATTTTAAAGGCTATATAAAAGGCTACTAGAACTAATAAGCACATTTAGCAAGATTGTTCTGTATCCTAGTAACAAATAATTGAAATATGTAATTAGAGGAATAATATCATTTACAATAGTTTTAAAAAAATATGAGATACTTAGGCATAAACTTAATGAAATAAAATGCAAGACCTGTACACTGACAACTACAAAGCACTGCTGAGAAAAATTAAAGAATACCTAAATAAATGGGGAGATAAACCATGTTCATGTTTCAGAAGATTCAGTGGAAAACATATATAGTATATCATGTTTAGAGTCATTGACATAGTAAATATATACTGGTTTAAAATGTGAAATGAATTAGAATTTTTTTCTGGTCAGAAAGGTCTAAATTTACAATTGAGTAATTAAACTCTCATGTTTAACTTCGAAAGTTTTTTCGAAGTTAGTAATTGATGAAAGATGCTTGTCTGCCTCGTGTTCACATAACAGCCTTAGGGAAGATGAACTAGTTAGAAATTAGCCCTGACCTAAGAATGGTCAGAATTAGGGAACAGTAATACCAAAACGGACCTTAATCTGGTCACAAACCAAGTCATGTTCTCCATTATTGGATTTTTTTCTTGTAGGGAAATGGTAAAAAAGAATAGGATTTGGGACAAACAAGTCTTTAAGTTTTCCCCCAACCTTCCTTTAATTCAAGACTTACTAGAGCATGTTCACATATTGATGTGAATGAAACAGGGAGTGTGAGAATATTTGGGGAGCAAAAGAGAAGGGAGATAACTGTATGTTTGGAATCCCTGAAAAGGCAAGAAGGGATGGAAATCAGAGTACAAGAGTTTGACCTTAAATGAAGCAGGAAGAGTTCACCCATGTTAGCAGGAGAAAGGCAAAGAGAATGGGTATCAATTTGAGTAAGTTAGCAAGTTTGGGAAACCAAGGGAGTTTTTATATTATTTATTATTATGTTTCATTAAAGTGTGAGGAAAGGTCATCATCTGAGAGTGAAAGTCTGAAGGGGTGTAGCCACTAAGAGCAAATATATGAAACAGTCACTTTAGAGAGTTGGAGAGCAACCCTATTATGAAAATATGTGCCCTGGTTTGAAATATATGGCCACCTATTTAAAGTGAGACTGATCAGCACATTTCTGAGTTTTCCTACCAATTTCAGGGGTTCCATGTAAGTGCAGAATATACAAATAATTGTTTAATCA
Source organism: Cabassous unicinctus (assembly GCA_029593785.1). Lineage (NCBI taxonomy): Eukaryota > Metazoa > Chordata > Mammalia > Cingulata > Chlamyphoridae > Cabassous > Cabassous unicinctus. The sequence goes on along the minus strand of JAQZBX010086693.1, from coordinate 3,874 downwards.
GTGTTGATGCTTTGTGAAATGAATAAAATGGAAGGGGGATGGGGCAAGAGTAGTGAGGATATTTGAAAGATACTGTTTGTGATAATGAGCCATGAATGTCAGCTGGAAAAAATATGTTAGTGCAGGTAGTGGTGATTGATCATTAAAAAGTTGCATCAAACTTGAATAACAAGTTGTATTCAAAGTCATGAGAAGGTAGAAGAATTGCTGGAATGGTATTAGAGGAATTAAGCTAAAATGATAAAGTGATGGAGATCAGAACATAGAATGCTTGCAGTCAGGGTGATGAAGGGAAAGTAGATACAGGGTATAATAAGGTCAAGGTGTACCCAAGGAGTTGGATAATTGAGGTGGAATGAGTTGTTTAGGAATCATCAGAAGGTAGGATATCAGGGAATCATGTGGCCAGGGATTGGATGGATCATCCACTATGAATAGTTTCAGTGTAGGAGTGGAAAAGAAATTGGTGAATTCTGTACTAAAATCTTCACTGAGGGGAATGGATGTGGCTCAAGTAGTTGAGCTCCTGCTTCTGACATGGGAGGTCTCGGTTTGGTCCCTGGTGCCTCCTAAAAACAAACAAACAACAAGAAAACAAAGGAAAAAACCAATTCAGGAGAGCTTACGTGGCTCAGTGTTTGAGTGCCAGCTTCCCACATAAGAGGTTCCGGGTTTAATCCCCGGCCTCGGTAAAGAAGCAGAGTAGTAAGAGTACAATATATGATAGCAATAAAAGGGATAATGGGTGGTAAAGCACATGGCTTGAAAGAACTGAGCTTTTAAGCAGAAAAGATGCATTTTAATGGTGGAGAGAATAAGCTCTATTAATTTTTCAGTCAAAAGATACGTAGATTTTTAAGTAACATTTATGTAATCTAAAACTTCTTTAAAAATAAAAATAAAATAAAATGTGGTAAATACATTTAAAAAAAGATATACAAAGATTAAGAGAAAAAAAAAGACTACAGAGAAGTGTGATGAAAGCATAAAGAATGAGAGTTTGGATGGGGAATAAAGTATCTGCCTTATTCAGTACTGTAAAGGGTGGAAGCAGCAAAAGTGAAGAGAACAAAAGTAAAATTGGATAGTCCTGCTCTCCATGTTACACAAATATTCAAATAAACACAGTCTAAAATTGAATATGTGTTTTGAATTCCTAACAAAATAAATGCTGGGGAGAAACAATTTTAATGTTACTTTCCAAAAAGTAACATTAATAAACATTTGAGTAAATATCTTTGTGACATAAATTCTAATTTCTCTCAGTCATTGTTCAGTCTCATATTTGAATTCAGAAATATGGAACTGGCAGTTTACTTTTCAAAAAGAAGTTTATCACTGCTGGCAGAGAGAAAAAATAACCAGAAGAGTATCAAACTATGCAAATAAATGAAAATTTGGTAAAATATTTAATTAAAAACATTTAAGGAATATCATCCCAGAAATTAACAGGGAAACATCCCACCTTTAATCAACATTAAGTAAAATTATGTTACATCTTTGTTTTGTAATGATATTAAATTGATATTAAGACTTACAAACTCCACTCACTTGAAAGTGTTAGCAATGAGTGTTTAAATAAGCAAATAGTAGAAGGAAAAGAAAAGAATGCATAGTCAAAAGCCAAGCTTGTAGCAGCCTCAAATGTTCATAGTGATATTTACTATTCACATGACTGTCAGAACATATATTTCATAAAGCTTTAGTATTCTTCTTTGAAGAGACTGCATTGTTGTGACGTTACACTTTGTCTTAGTCTAATTCCTTCTCTTGTGTTATGAGTGATTTAAATTGCTGTCTGGAATATCTGTACCAAACATTCAAATAAAATCCTGCACGTGAAAATACTTGCAATGAAGAAAAACTTGGCATACAATGGCAAGTTATAGAATATATGAAACCTCAATTTCATCTTTTCATTTTTACAATCCTTTTTAGTATTACAAATTAGCAGTTTGTCAAATATTACGAAAGTGGTTTGTTTGTAGCAGCACCGTGATTAAGAACCTTCTGGAGGAAAGCTCAGTTTGGCAGTCAGGTCTGTGTAGCCATTTCATATTCTTTTTGTTATAATGATTTGTTTACTTATTTAATCCCTTGATCAAAAGTCACAGATTATTTAATATAGGTATTATTTAAATCTTCAATTTAAAATTTCCATTTTATTATTTTAATTGTTTTATTTCAAGATATTAAATACTTTAGAAAAACATAAAAATACTAATTTTAAAAACCTACATACCAAGATTAAAACCCAACCAAGATAAAATATCCTATTAGCTTCAAATCTCTTCTTTTAAAAATTAAATAAAAATATGGTTGATGATATAATTAAGTTTCCACCAGTTTCAATCTCTTCCACCCCAGAAGTAGCTTTAATTCTTAAGCTGTTTTTATAATTCTATTATGGGTTGAATTGTGTATCCCTAAAACTTATGTCGAAGTCCCAGTCCCCAGTACCTGCTTGGAAATATGGTCATTGCAGATGCAATTAGATACATTAAATGGGGTCACATTGGAGTAGGGTGGTCCTTAATCCCACATGTTTGTTGTCCTTATGAGAAGGGAGACAGACAAGCTCAGAGAAGAGGGCCATGTGATGATGGAGGCAGACATTGCCTTATGCCACAAGGAATGCCAAGGGTTGTCAGCCACCATCAGAAGTCAGGCGAGAAGTAGGAAACAGATTCTTCCCTACAGATTTCAGAGGGAGTGGGAACCTTCCAATGCCTTGATTTCAGATATCCAGCCTGTGGAACTGTGAGACAACAAATTTCTGTTTTGTTTTGTTTTTTAAAATATATTTGTATATATATTTAAAGATACTTAGATTACATAAATGTTACATAAAAAATATACGGATTCCCATATGCCCCACTCCTCATATCTCCCACATTTTCCCACATAAACAACATCTTTCATTACTGTGGTACATTCATTGCAATTGATAAATGCATTTTGGAGCATTGCCACTGACATGGATCATAGTTTACATTGTAGTTTACACTCTCTCCCGCACAATTCTGTAGGCTATGGCAGGATATATAATGGCCTATATCTGTCTGTCATTGCAATGTCATTCAGGACGATTCCCAAGTCCCAAAAATGCCCTCGTATTACACCTCTTTTTCACTCTCCCTGACCTCAGAACCTCCAGTGGCCACTGCCTCCACATCAATGTTGTAATTTCTTCCATTGCTAGAATCACGATAAGTCCATAGTAGAATACCAGTAAGTCCACTCTAGTCCATAGTTTATTCCCCAGTCCTGAGGATTCTGGGATGGTGATGCCCACTCCATGTCTAACAGAGGGTTCTTCGATTCCATACACCTGATGGATGAGACTCTCTTGCTTGCAGTTGTAGGCTCTTTCGTTTCCTTCGTATGGTGGGAATTTCTGTTGTTTTAAACCACCCAGTTTGTGATACTTTCTTATGGCAGCCCCAGGAAACTGTTGAAAATTTCATGCTTTCCACACCCCCTCAACTTTAAAAGATACACACGTATACATACATGTATATGATATAGGGTGTGTTTACAACTACATATATAATATCGTACTTAATGCTTGCAACCTGCTTTTAGTACTTAACAGTTTTAGTACTTAACAGTTTTGAGATTTATTCTTCTCAATGCACATAAATCTAGTTCATTGATTTTTAAGTGTTGTAATTAATTCCTTTATCAGAAACTGCAGTGTCTCCATTTCACTACTAAGGGACAGTTAAGTTTTTCCACTTTCTCATCATAAACAGTGCTGTAATTTACAGCTTTGCACTTATCTTTTTGTGCACATGAGTGAGTTTCTCTAAGTGAGACACTTAGAAATGGAATTGTAAGATGTGTGCCTCTTCAGCTTTATCAGATATTTATT
>JAQZBX010086692.1:0-12963 GCA_029593785.1 Cabassous unicinctus | reverse complement strand
CCATTGAGAATGGACCATAGTTCATACTGTAGTTTACACTCTCTCCCACATAATTCTGCAGGCTATGGGAAAATATATAATGGCATATATCTGTCATTACAATGCCATTCAGTACGATTCCCAAGTCCTGAAAAAAACCTGGCATTACAGTTGTCTTTCTCTCCCCTGCCCCCAGAGCCTCCAGTAGCCACTGCCTCCACATCAATGATGTAACTTTTTCCATTGCTATAATCACAAGTCTATTGTTGAATGCCTTTAAGCCCATTCTAGTCCATAGTTTTTATTCCCTAATCCTGAGGATTCTGGGATGGGGATGTCCACTCTACCTCTAATTGAGAGGGGACTTTGATCCCATTCAGACAATGGATAGGACTCTCTTGCTTGCAGTTTTAGGCTTCATTGTTTCTTTGGTATGCTGTTTGTCAATCCTTACCTCCTTGTTAGTTGTCCTGGGTGATTCCAATGAACTGAAAAGTAGGTGTTGGAACTCAGCTGAGGCTCAGAGCTCAGCTGGCATGGACAGTGTAAAGATTCAAGTCTCTTGGATGTACACCTACTAACTCCAGCATAAATTATAGTTTCAAATACAAGGGACAGACATGTGTAGGGAAGTCATAATTGAGTCCAGTTCTGTCACTCTCAGGAGCAAATCTCCAAAGTGGGGCCCATTGGCAAGGCACCAAACTCTGGAACTATCTGCCCTGACCATAGGACCTGGGTGTCTCCAGAGTCCTCAGGAGCCCCACTATTTGAGGTATTACCCACTTTGGCCATCTAAGAGATCCTGCTGAGTTGTATATAAGCATTACCTCTGGGATGACCTCCTGACTCACTTTGAAGTCTCTTAGCCATAAAATCTCCATTGTCTTTACCATTTCCCCCTTTTATTTGAGGTCTTTTTCCAGTTGCATTGCTAGTTGGTGCTTGGTAGTAATCCCAAGATACCATGAAAGCTCATCCCTGGGAGTCATGTCCCATGCTGGGGGAAGGTAATGCATTTATATGCTGAGTTTGTCTTAGAGAGAGGCAACATTTGAGTCACAAGGAGGCTTTCAGGAGGCAACTCTTAGACACAACTCAAAACTAGGCTAAGTTTCAATTTCAAGAGCAAAGGCTCACAAGCATAGTTGTCAATATCTAGGGCTCATCAGTGGACCATCCTCCATCACCATTAATTGTCTTTGTACTTGGGGGACAGTTGCTGCTACATTAGAGAACATGACAGAGCTCTCCAGGATGAGAATTTAATGTTTTCTTGGTTATTGTGTGAATCTCCACCCACTGTGGCAATGCCCTGTGAATACTTGAACACATTTATATACATTATATGTATATCCAGGTGAACTTCCTCCCATGTATCTCCCATCACTTATACCCCACACCAATGATCCTCCCCTGCCCCAGTTGTAACCCTTCTGTGGTGTACAGCTTCTTCAAAAATGATGCCAATAAAATAGCCAAATGTAATTGAAAGGAAAATAAAATACAATGGTAGGTTTAAATATAAGATATAAAATACATAAAATTTTAAAGAAAACTAAAAATAAAAAGTTTAAAAATTGTTTTTTTAAAATATAATGAACAATATTTTTTTAAAAAGTTTTTGGACATTTTGCCTTTCATCACTGTAATATCTGTTGTCCCATATGTACAATGACATTTTCTTCCATTTATTCCCCAGTGTCTTGCTTTTTTAATTTTGTTTTTGAAGAAGTTTTAGGTCACAGTAAAGTCACATAGGGAATGCAGGGGACTCTCATATACCAAACATCCTCCCCCTTTCCTGGCTTCCCTTATTAATACCTTTTTATATGTGAATGGTACATTTGTGACAACTGATAGACAAATAGTGAACTGTAGATGCTAACCATGGTCAGTTGTTTACAACATGGTTTGCATTTTAAAGCATATACTTTAATAAATTTTGATATTTAACCTGGCCTGTGATTATCATTGCAAGATCATGTAGAACAGTTGCATTGCCCACTGAATATCCCCTGTTCTATCTATTCTATTCCTCCCTCACCCTCCCCTTGGGGCCCACATCAACTACCTAGCTTCACTCCTTGGATGACAAGATTCATAGTTACTTGCAACAACACTGAGGTCTTGACACACTCGTCTGTCCTCCCCTGTTAGGAACCACCCATGTTCTCAAGAGAATCCCAACCCTCTGTTTGAGAACTTATCAGTCCTCCCCAGGATGGTAGTCCAGCTCCTTCCCCCTCATTATGTAGGTCTTCACCCACACATACAACACATTATGAGAAAATGCTCACTTGCACACTGCCTAGAAGCCTGCCCCACATGTGCCCTGTCCCAAATGCCCATCATCCAACAGCCTAAAGCAGTGACCCTTCCTTGTCATATTGCCATAAGAGAACTACCAATTTTATACTTTCAACCTCATACCCACCAATTACCAGTGTTCAACTTGTCCTTCCCCCAAAACTGCCCCCAGTTCCATGGACTGTCCAAACCACCCTCCCCACTCTACTCACATGTCAAACCTGCATCCCCCAACCCAAAATGCCCAACTACACACTTTTGCTTTGATTCTAACTTTTGGCAATAGTGAATAATGACGCTATGAATATTGGTGTGCATATATCTGTTTGTGTCCTTGCTTTCAGTTCTTCTGGGTATATACCCAGCAGTGGAATTGCTGGATCATATGGCAGTTCTATAGTTAGTTTTTTGCGGAACCACAAAACTGTCCTCCACAATGGCTGAATCATTTTACATTTCCACCAGCAGTGGATGAGGGTTCCCGTTCCTCCACATCCTCTGGAACATATGTAGTCCTCTGATATATTAATAGCCACCAGTCTAATGGGTATAAGCTGGTATTTCATTGTACTTTTGATGTGCATTTCACTAATATCTAAAGATGTTGAGCATCTTTTCATGTGCTTTTTAGCCATTTTTCTTTCTAACTTGGAGAAGTGCTTTTTCAAGTTGCTTGCCCAGTTTTAAAATGGGTTGTATGTCTTTTAATTTTCAGGTGTAGATTATTTTATAAATGCTGGATACTAGGCTCCTATCAGATATATGGTTGCCAAATATTTTCTCCCATTGGGTAGGCTGCCTTTTTACTTTCTTGATAACTTCCTATGAGGTGCAGGAGTTTTTAATTTTGAGGAGATCCCATTTATCTATTTTTTCTTTCACTGCTCCTGCTTTTGGAGTGAAGTTCATAAAACCATTTCCTATTACAAGGTCCTGTAGATGTTTCCCTACATTATCTTCCAAATTCTTTATGGTTTTGGCTCTTATATTTAGCTGTTTGATCCATCTTGAGTTGATTTTTGCATAAGGTGTGAGATGGGGTTCCTCTTTCATTCTTTTGGATATGGATATGCAGTCCGCCAAGTGCCATTTGTTGAAGCACCATTATCTCCCAGGTGAGTAGACTTGGTGGCCTTCTTGAATATCAAATAACTATATATGTGAGGATCAATATCAGAACTTTCAGCTTTGTTCCACTGTTCAGTATGTCTATCCTTGTGCCAATACCATGCAGTTTTGACCACTGTAGCTTTGTAGTATGTTTTAAAGTCGTACTGTAATTCCTCTGATTTCATTTTTTTTACAATATGTCTTTTGTTATTCAGTACCTCTTGCCCTTCCAAATAAATTTCATACTTTGTTTTAGCTATCCAGTAAAAAATGCTGTGTTTATTTTTGTTGGGATTGCATTATATCTGTAGATTAGTTTGGGTAAGATAGACATCTTAATGATGTTTGTATTCTTATCCATAAAGAGAGGATATTCTTCCATATATTTAAGTCTTCTTTGATTTCCTTTAACTGTTGTGTAGTTTTCTTTGTATAAGTCATTTAATCTTTAGTAAATTTAGTCCTAGTTATTTCATTCTTTTATTTACTTTTGTAAATGGTATTTTTTTCATTTCTTCCTCAGAATTCTCAATATATGTATACAGAAATGCTACTGAGTTTTGTGCATTGATCTTATAAAATACAACTTTACTGAACTCCTTTATAAATTCTAGAAGCTTTGTTGTAGATTTCTCAGGGCTTTCCATGTATAGGATCACATCATCTGCAAATAGTGAAATTTCTACTTCTTCCTTTCCATTTTGAATTCCTTTGATATCTTTTTCTTGCCACAGTGCTTAAGCAAGTACTTATAAGACAATGTTAAATAGGAGTGGTGATAGTGGGCATCCTTGCCTTGTTCCCAATCTTAGGGGGAAAATGTTTAGGATTTTACCTTTGAGTATAATGTTAACTGTGGGTTTTTCCGATATACCCTTTATCATCTTCAGAAAATTACCCTCAATTCTGATCTTTTGCAGTGTTTTCATCAGGAAAGAGTGCTGTATTTTCTTGAATACAGCAAGTATTCAAACAGCCTACATTGATGGCTTTTGGATGTATTATATTGATTGATTTTCTTGTGTTGAACCATCCTTGCATACCCAGGATGAAACCCACTTGGTCATGGTGTATAATCTGTTTATTGTGTTCTTTAGTACGATTAGCAAGTATTTTGTTGAGAGTTTTTGAATCTAAGTTCATTAGAGAGATTGGTCTGTAATTTTCCTTTATTGTGGCATCTTCGTTTGACTTTGGTATTAGGGTAATTTTGGCATCATAGAATGACTTAGACAATGTTCCTTCTACTCCTACTTTTTACAAAATTTTAAGCAGGATTGGTGTTAGTTCTTTCTGAAATGTTTGGTAGCATTTAACTGTGAAGATGTCTGGTCCTGGGCTCTTCTTTATTGGGAAGTTTATGATGACTGATTCTATCTCTTTATTGTGATTGGTCTGTTGAGTTCATCAATTTCCACTTTCATCAATGTAGGCTGTTTGTGAGTTTCTAGGAATTTGTCCATTCCCTCTAAATTATCCTTCTTGTGGGCATATAATTTTTCAAAGTATTCTCTTATGACACTCTTTATTTCTGTGGGGTCAGTGGTGATATCTTCTTCCTCATTTCTTATTTAGTGTATTTGCATCTTCTTTCTTTTTTTCTTTGTTAGTCTAGCTAAGGCTTTGTCTATTTTATTGATCTTATCAAAGAACCAGTTTTGGTTTTATTTTTTTCTAGTAGTTTATTATTTTTTTATTTCATTTTGTTCTGTTCAAACTATCTTATTTACTTCTTTCTACTTCCTTTGGGGTTAGTTAGATGTTCTTTTTCTAATTTCTCCAAGTGTGTGGTGAGGTCTTCTATTTTAGTTCTTTCTCATTTTTTGATATAAGCATTTATGGGTATCAATTTCCCTTTCAATACAACTTTTTCTGCATTCCATAGGTTTTGATATGTTGTGATCTCATTTTCATTCATTTCAAGGTAGTTACTGATTTTTTTCTCTATTTTTGTTTAGTTATTTGTCTTTACTGATTTCTTTTGAGATTTCCTCCATGGTCCACTATATGTCTAAGAGCGTGTTGTTTAAGTTCCATATTTTTTTTGCCTATCCTATTTCTCTGGCCCTTACTGATTTCCATCTTCAATCCACTGTGGTCAGAGAAATTACTTTGTATAATTTCCATCTTTCTGAATTCATTGAGCATTTTTCTGTGACATAGCATGTGGTCTATGTTGGAGAATGATCCATGTGCACTCAAGAAGATTGTATAAGGCTTTGCATTTGGCTGTAGTGTTCTGTATATGTCTATTAGGTTCAGATCTTCTAATGTATTATTCAAAGTCTTTGTTTCTTTATTGTTTCTCTGTCAAGATATCCTGTCTAATGGTGATAATGGTGTATTAAAATCCCCCACCATATTTGTAGAGGAATCAGTTTCTCCACTTAGTTTTTCCAGTGTTTACCTCATGTATTTTTAGGCACCTCCATTAGGTACATAAATGTTTATGATTGTTCTTTTTTCTTGAAATATTACTCTTTTGCTAATATATACTGTCAGTCTTTGTCTCTTACAATGGTTTTGCATTTAAACTCTATTTTTCCCAACATTATTATAGGTACTCCTGCCCTTTTTCGGTTATTATTTGCTTATAAGATTTTTTTCCATCTATTCACTTTCAGCCTTCTTGAATCCCTGGGTCTAAGGTGGATTTCCTGTAGACAACAAATAGATGGATCATATTTCCTTATCCATTCTCCTTATCTGTGTCTCTTGGTGAGTTTTATCCATTAACATTCAGTGTTATTACTCTCAAGGAATTACTTATATTAGCCATATTTTCTTTGGGTTTATGTATGTCATACATTGTTTTCATTTCTCTTTTTGACTTTTTAATTGTTCTTACCCTCTCCTTCAATTCTCTCTCTCCTGTTTTTTTCACTTTCAACCAGCCAAATTCCCTTTAGTATTTCTTGAAGGGAAGATTTCTTATTGGTATACAATCTTAATTTTTGTTTATCTGTGTGGATTTTGAAGTCCCCATCATTTTTGAATTCCAGCTTTGCTGGATAAAGAATTCTTGACTGGAAATTTCTTTCTTTTAGTACCTAAGTATGCCATACCACTGCCTTCTTGCCCCCATGTTTTCAGATGAGAAATCAGCACTTAATCTTATTGAGCTTCCCTTGTATGTGATGGTTCTCTTTACTCTTACATTCTTCAGCATTTTCTCTTTGTTGTGAACATTGGGCAGTTTGAAAAGTACTCATCTTGGAGTAGGCCTGTTGGGATTTAAATTGTTGGGGTTTGCTGGTTCTGGGCTTTTCATCTTTGGGAAATTTTTTAAATGACAGTTTCATTCTCTTTATTGTGATTGGTTTGTTGAGGTCTTCTATTTTTTCTAGTGTCAGTATAGATTCTGCCTGTGTTTCTGGGTATTTGTTGATTTTGTTTATGTTGTCTATATTTTTGGTATACAGTTGTTCATAGCATCCTCTTATTATTCCTGATTTCTACAAGGTCAGTGGTAATATCTCCCCTCACATTTCTGATTTCATTTGTTTGCATCTTTATTCTTTTCTCTTTTTCAATCGCGCTATGAGTTTGTCAATTTTGTTTATCTTCACAAAGAAACACATTTTGGTTTTGTTTATTCTATTTTTTTTATATACTCAATTTCATTTATTTCTACTCTGATCTGTATTATTTATTTCCTACAGTTTGTTTTGGGATTAGTTTGCTGTTCTTTCTCTATTCTCACTGCACAGTTGCATCTCTTATTTTATCTCTTATTTTTTTAATGTAAGCATTGAGGGCTATAAAATTCCCTTTCAGCACTTCCTTTGCAGTATCACTTAGGTTTTGATATGTAGTATTCTCATTTTCATTCATCTCAATATTTACTGATTTCTCTTGCAGTTTCTCCTTTGATGCACTGATTATAATTTAAGAGTGTGATATTTAATCTCCATATATTTGTGCACTTTTCCTTTTTCCATCCATTATTGACTTCCAGCTTCATTCTCTTATGATCAGACAAAGTGTTTTGTATAATTTCTATCTTTATACATTTATTGGGATCTCTATTGTGACCCAGCATATGGTCACTGATCTATGATCACTTGAAAAGAATGTATGTTCTTATCTTTTGGCTTGTAATGGTCTGTAAATGTTTCTTAGATCTAGTAAGTTTTCCATATTATTCAAGCTTTCTTTTACCTTACTTATCCTTTCTCCAGCTGTTCTATCCAATGCTAATAGTGGTGTATTGGATTCTGAAAGTTTTATTGCAAAGAAGAAATTGCAAAAGAAATCAGTAAATATCTCAAGATGAATGAAAATGATAATACCACCTATCCAACTTATGGCAGCACAGTCAAGGCCCATTGATCAGAAGACCAAATATTGTTATGATATCAGTTCTACACAAATTGATTTACAGATTCAATGTGATCTTCAAAAAGAATTCCAATGGCATTTTTACAAAAATAGAAAGATAATTATCAAATTTTTTGGAAGTCTAAGGGGCCCTGAATAGCCAGGAATATCTTAATAGCCAGGAATATCTTGAAAATGAAGACCAAAATAAGAGGACTCACACTTCCTAAGATAAAAGCATAGTAGTGGATGTGGCTCCAGCAGTTGAGCACCTCCTTCCCACATGGAAGGTCACAGTTTTGGTTCCTGGTTCTTCTTAAAAACAAAAACAAACAACAAGTAACAAATGAAATCCCAACCCAGGGGAGGTCATGTGGCTCAGTGGTTGAGTGCCAACTTCTCAAATACAAGGTTCCAGTTTCAATCCCTGGCTCTGGTACCTCAAAAAATATATATTACAAAGCCAGTGGTGAAAACTGCATGGTATTGACACAACAAAAGACATATGGACCAATGGCATAAAATGAAAATTCAGAAATGAACCCATCTGTTTACACACAACTGATTCTGATAAGGATACCAAGCTCACTCAATGTGGCACAAGAGTTTTTTTAGCAAATGGTGCAGGAACAACTGGATATTGATACCCAAAAGAATGAAAAAGAATCCCTATTCCACACCTAACACATAAAGTAACACAAGATGGATCAAACGCCTTCATAAAAGAGACAAGACCAAAAATTTCATAAAAGAAAATAAAGAGAAGCATCTTTGAGATCATGTGGTAGGCAATGATTTCATACATTTTTCATCCAAAGCATGAGCAATGAAATGAAAATTAGATTAATGGTACCTCCTCAAAATCAAAAACCTTTTGTGCTTCAAAAGAGTTTGACAAGAATGTGAAAAAAGCAGCAAATATAATGGTAGAAATTCTTCAGAAATTACATATCAATAAAAGTTTAATATCCAGTATATAAAAAGAACATCAACAATTCAATAATAAAAAGACAAACAACCCTATTAAATCCCGGCAAAAGAACAGACATTTTTCCAAAGAAAAAATACAAATTGCTAAAAAGCATATGAACAGATGTTCAACTTCAGTAGGTATTAAGAAAACACAAATCAAAATTGCAAAAAGAAATAATTTTCCACCTACTAGACTGGCTTTTATAAAAAAAAAACAAAAACAGAAAACTACAAGTGTTGGAGAGGATGTGGAGAAAGCACACATTCACTTCTTGTGAGAATGTAGAATAGTTCAGCTACTGTGGAGCGCAGTTTGGTGTCCTCAGGAAGCTAAGAAGGAATTACCATATGATCCAGCAAACCTGGTGCAAGATATATACCCAAAAGAACTGAAAGCAGAGAATCAAACAGGTATATGCATATCAATGCACATAGTGGCATTTACAGAATTGTGAAAAGATGGAAGCAACCCAAGTGTCCTTCAACAGAAGAATAGGTAAACAAAATGTGGTGTTTACATATGTAGCAGTTTTACATTGTTTATGAATTCCAAAAATAGATACTGGTTTATGTTTGTAAACTGGTCTGTTCCTCTGGGTGTGTTCCCCTTTGATTATATTAAATTCAGAGGTTACACTTCTACTTGATTAAATTAAAATTAGGGCTTTGATTTGGCCACATCTGTAGGACCTTAAGTCCCTGGCCCCTTGGTGGATGAGGATTCACAGAGAAAATGACAAGGCAGTGCAAAGAGTTTTAGTTTTGATCTTGGAGCCCCAGGAAGTAAATACACAGGAGGAGAACACAGAGGAATAGAGACAGATCCATAGACAAAGCAGAAGCCCCAGGAAGAGAATAAGCCTGATAGCCTACAGCAGCAGCTGAGCCCAGAGAGAAATGAACCTGGGAGAGAGACGAGATTTATCCCAGCCTATAGCTGATATTGGAAGAAGCTGGGACCATGGAGCCTTAAGAGGAAAAGGAAGCCTGAACCCTCACAGGCATTGCATACCATCTTCCTCAACAAGAGGCTAATGACTTGCAGTGAGAAAGTATCTCTTGTGGTACCTTGAGTTGAACTCGTTAGAGCCTGGTTGCCTTAAGTTTCTAACCCAAATAAATACCCTTTATAAAACCCAACAGATTTCTGGTGCTTTGTATCAGCAACTCATTGGCTAATACAACATACAATGGAATATTATACAGCTGTAAGAAGGAATGAAATATTGACACATTTGGCAAAGAGGAATAACCTTGAGGTCCTTATGATAAGTAAAACAAGCCAGACACAAATGGACAATATGCTATGATTTCACTGATATGAACTAAAGATTAAAAGCAAATTCACAGATGTGGAATCTAAAAGATAGTTTATTGGGGCATAAAATGGAAGTAGAGAATGAATAGACAATGTTTAATCTGTGCAGAGTTTATAATTAGGTTGATAGTAATGGCTTGGAAAAAGACAGTAGTGAGAGTTGCACAAGAGTGTGGGTGTAATTAACAGTGATGAAGTATTTCTTAGAATGTGGTTGAAAGGGATGTAGATGTTATTAGAAGTAAAACCAGGTGCTAAGTTGTGTGATTGTATAACAGAGTGAACCCTATGGTGGCTGAGGATTGGTGTTAAGAATACAAATATAAGAAGTTTCTTTCAGTACCTATAATAAAGATACATAATTAGTACAGTGCATTGATAGGGGTGTGGTATATGTGGGAAAATGCACCTAAAATAAAACTATAGACAACAATAATAGTTAACATCTTTGCATTGATTGTAACACAAGTATTACACTAATGTGTCAAAAATGGGAGTGGTATAAGTTATGTGAATATTACATATGTTTTTTCTGGGAAAATGTTATACATCACAGAAAAAAACAAGTTTCCTTGCCCATTATACTGTTTTATTTGAGGCTTTTCTGAGAGTATATGTGAAGATATTTACATGAGAACCAAGACAAATATATAACCTGTGTGTCACTTGCCAATGAAATAACCTGTAAGAAAATAAAGATAGGAAAGGGTGAGGTACCCTGATAGATGAGTTCCTTTGAACATCTTGAAAGTTATATAGCTAGATTCCTCTATGGGATATAGAGGTATCCTGGTTGTCATAGGTATGTTTTCTGGTTAGATAGGGGATGAGATAACAAAATATTATTCTTTCCTTTTAAAGAAGCCATGCTCTTTCTCAGATAATATGGATTATATAAGCCTTGTCTAATTTAAAAAAAGCACAGGCCAATAAGCCAAGCCCTCAATTTTAAGGCTTACATTTATTAACCTTATCCCTGTAATAATGAAATTAAACTTATACATAATTAATGCTTAAGAATTGCCTTCTTAAAACCTCCCTGTTGCTCAAATGTGCTCTTTCTCTAATATAAACACTGCAAATAAAATCAATATCTTCTCTCTGATGTGGGACATGAATCTCAGGGATGAGCTTACCTGTCAGCAAGGGATTATTAACATACATTAATGAGCTATGCATTTGGAGAAAGGATTTGACCAAAAAGGGGAAATACTAAATGAAATAGAGTTTTTATGGCTTAGTGATGTCAAACAGAGTTGGGGGGTCATTCAGAGTTTATGCTTATGCAGATCAAACCAGACATCACAAACTGCCACAGTAAACAAAATCTCAATTAAATGTGCTCTGAGGGTCATAGAGATCACCAGACATCATAGGTAAGCCACACAGCCCCAGGAAATCAACATATATACCTATCAGGGAATATATAAAAATCTATTTCCCCAATATAACATAGTTATACTCATTTATAAAGTCCCTAATCATAATTCTTTTTTCTTCTTTTATCTGGACCCATTATTTTCCATTTAACTGTTAAGTATTGCTCTCAGAGATTAAAAGTCTTTGGATTTTTCATATGGCAATTGAATCCTGAAACCTATTGGATGTGCAGTCAACTCCTGTCCAGTTCCTTGGGCCTACCATGGATAACCAACAAAATAATGAGAATAGCCCAAATCTACCTCCAAAACAAAGTGTATCTTCAACTGGGAGAAAAACGACTCCACCCTTCTGTCCCATATCTGTGACACTATTCAGCATGAAGTTGTCAGAGCAGACATTGAGGAATAAAAAATTTTTATGGGGGAATGTAAAAACTGATCAAAGCAGATCTACTGGTATTGTCATAGTTAATTGAGTAACTTATAACATTGATAACAAATAAAAAAATTTCTAAATAAAAAATTAAATATAAAAATTTTAAAATTGGCAATAAACTTGAATAGACACTTTCCAAACAGGAAATACAAATGGCTTAAATGCACATGAAAAGATACTCAACATCACTTAATAAGTATTAAGGAAATGTAAATCAAGAAATGAGATGCCATTTCATACCTACTAAAATGACCACTGTAAGTAAACTGAAAATTGCAAGAGTTGGAGAGAATGTGAAGAAATAGGAACACTTATTCATGTTTGGTGGTAATACAGATTGGTGCAGCCACTGTGGAAGACAGTTTGGCATTTACACAGGAAGCTAAGGATAGAATTTCCATATTATCTGGTAATCACGTTGCTAGGAATATATTCAAAATAATGGAAATCAGAGATAGGAACAGTAATTTGCACACTGATGTTCATAGTGGTATTATTCAGAATTGCTAAAAAATGGAAAAAAATGCAAGAGACTATCAACTGATGAATGGATAAATAAAATGTGTTATATACATATAGAATATTATTGAGCTGTAAGAAGCAATTTGCTTTACAATTGTAGGGTTGCATGTTCCTCTTCAAATATATCATTTCTTTCCATAATAAATTTTTTTTTCAAATAGTTTAGCTATTGCCTTTCATGCATTTTTCTGTAGTTTTGGATACCTTTGTTAATATTTTAGAATGTATGGCTGTGCTGATTTTTTAAAGCAGTTTTGTGTGTCTTTTATAATGTTAAAGGAGTATATTTCTGTTTCTGCTAATAGCCAGTTTTCTCTGGATCTCTGTATATGAACAGGATTTCATGATAAGAATTCAAGCATTTGCACCTTAGGGTGATAAGAATTCAAGTTGCAGTGATGGATGTAGGCCATTTTCCATCACCATATACCATGCAGAACTGTGTGGGAGAGAGTGTGGTCTATGATGTGAACTGTGATCCATGCTCGGTGGCAAGGCCCCAGGATGTGTATATATATTGCGGGTGTTGTGTCACACAGATGAAGGATGGTGGTGTGGGATGTTGTTGGTGTGGGAGGTGGGGAACATGGGAAACCCTGTAATTTCTGAGTAAT
>JAQZBX010086691.1:0-12969 GCA_029593785.1 Cabassous unicinctus | reverse complement strand
AAACGGGGGCTCTATCCACTGAGCCACACCCGCTTCCCCAGACTGCTCTTTAATCAGACTATGACTAAGTTTCTCTTTGGTTCTGAGCTAGGAAAAGATTCTGGGCCAAAAGAAGACTGTTAGAACCATATATTTGGCACCAAATCAATTACTCATTCAGCAGACTTTGAGTGCCTGCAATGTGATTAGCACTGAGGATAACAAAGTTGACTAAGACATAGACCCAGCCTCAAGGAGCCAAGATGTCACAAGCAGATGCATAGTTAAGACTCTTGGTTGCAAATGACAGAACCCATCTCTCATTAGCATTGACAAAAAGAGAGCTTTAAAGGAAGAATACTGGGGTAACTCATGGAATCCAAGGAAGGCTTGAACAGCAATGGCCCTGGAAGGACATGGATGCGGCTTTGCCTCGGGAAGAAGCTGGAGCCACACATTTGAATGTGCTATGGTCCCTCTCTCTGACTCTCCTTCCTATTTCTCCAGGTTTGCTGGCTCCTCCCT
Organism: Cabassous unicinctus; assembly: GCA_029593785.1. NCBI lineage: Eukaryota > Metazoa > Chordata > Mammalia > Cingulata > Chlamyphoridae > Cabassous > Cabassous unicinctus. Next base: position 12,465 of record JAQZBX010086691.1, on the reverse strand, counting down.
TCTCTCTCACAGCAGTTTGGTGTAAGACATGGTGCCCAGCATAGCTGAGGACAATTCCCGAGTTTAACAATTGCACAGAATTCCTGGTAAGGAAGCTCATTGATCCAGCCATGGTCAAATGCCCATTCTGGACTGAGCGGCTCTGGCCGTGGGGCAGATTCATGTTCTAACATGGTCACCCCCTCTGAACTCTGGCCATGGGGATGTGCGATAGGGTGGTTTGGTGATTTTCTCCACGAGAGTTCTTGGGGAGACCATTGTAATGACATGCAGAGAGAGATAATGAAGAGAGTTTGCAGTTTATCCTTAGGGAAAAGGAAGCCATTGAAAGATTTTAAGTTGAGGAATAAAATGGCCACATTTGTGCTTTTCAATTGTAATATTAAGGGCAAATGGCCAGGCTGGAGGTGATTTGGGAGGTAGAGACCTTATTAGAAAGCTCTTGCTACAGGCCAAGCATTGATGACGAGGGACTAAGGTACAGTGATGAACATGGGAGTGACCAGAGGTGCAGATGCAGTATGCATGAGGAGAGGAAATCAACAGAACCAGTTAGCTAGGTATTGAAATAAAGAAGTGCAGTGTTGAGGATGGCCTTCACATTTCCATTTGGAAAACAAGTTTTTAGACACCAACTAAAGCAGTAGCCCTGGGCTGGTTGTGTCTGAGAAATTGTTGCATCAGTGAAACTCCCAGGAATATTCATATATATGCTTCAATTTATGTCTAAATCTATTAGTCTATTTATATCTATCATCTATCTGTCTCTATCTATCTTTCTATCTACCTACTATCTATCTACCTACTATCTATCTATCTATCATCTATCTATCTATCTACACTGTCTATCATCTATCTACCTTCTATCTATCTATCTATCTATCTATTTATCTATCTACCTACCTACCATCATCTATCTGTCTACCTACTATCTATCTATCATCTATCTATCTACCTTCTATCTATCTACCTTCTATCTATCTATCTATCTATCTACCTAACTACCATCTTCTATCTGTCTACCTACTATCTATCTATCATCTATCTATCTATCATCTATCTATCTACTATCTATCTATCTATCTATCTATCTATCTATCTATCTATCTATCTATCTATCTATCATCTACCTATCACCTATCTATCTTCTATCTAACCTACCTATCATCTATCTATCTATCAATCATGTATCTATCATCTATCTGAAAAAGGGGTATGTATGAGAGGAATGTGTTGGTGTCTGGGAGAGAGGTGAGGAGACATGGATAGGAAGCCAACGTTGACCATTCCCCAGCCAAGCCCAGGCACAGGCCTGGTTCCCTGTAGGAAAAAAAGCAGCTGCAAGCAAAAGCTCAAGAGACCATCTTAGGAAGGATTCAGCCAGATCCGGGACACAAGCAGGACTGCTTCATTGTCTAGGGGACAGTATGAGACCCAAGGTCAGGGAAAAGGGCATACTTGCCATTGCTTTAAGACGTGCAAAGTGATTGTAGCCCAGTGAAGACACAGGGAGAATCAGTGTTTGGCACCTCAGGGTCCTGTGCTTTTCGCGTCCACTCAGCAGCCTCTTCCTGGAGGGCCCAGCAGCAGCAGGAGTGAGGCCCCACCTTCCCAGGCCTGGCCAGCGGGCATCAGTAATGAGACGAGGGCACCCTGGTTCCTGAGTGCGTGTACCATACCCCTGTGAACTCTAGAGACAAGTGAAGGAGATTTTAGGGAGCAGTGGCCCTCCAGTTAGGGCAGCAGGGGCCAGGGGCCAGGAAAGTGTGCCATTCGTGTTCACATGAGAACATTTCAACTTGCAGGTGTGTGAGGATGAAGGATACTCGGTTACAAGACTAGGATGCAGCTACAGTGGGATTCAAGAAGGAAGAAGAGTTTGGAGGAGGGGGGCAATGCTGAGTTTGATTTGAGACTATCATAAATATTTTTTGACTCAACACATATTTGCTATGAACCTGCTGAATAACTAAATTTGTGCTAGAGACAGTGGGGATTTTAGGTGGTAAGACACAGACCCTTCCTTAAGGCACTTTACCTTTACAGGAGGAATGCTAGTGAACTGATAACTATAATCCAGTCAAGACAAATGTGGGCCAAATGACAGGAGTATTAGTGGGTTCTAGGACAGGAGGGTTAAGTAACTTGTAACAGGTCCCATGAAGCTAGGTTTGAAATCAGTGCTTTCTTGGGCTGAGTTCTCCCTGTTGTGCAATGGTTTTTAAAGTGCACGTCTTTGAGCATTAGGACTCTGCAGAGTTGCCCCAAGGTCCATTTTTGAGGGTTTTATTACCACCAAACCCCTCCAGCTTTATCTAGAGAAGGTTTGCACTTTTCTGTCTTCCATAAGATTTCATTTGAAGAAAAAGCCTTCTATTGCTGAAAACAGTATCATAGCTTCCTATGATGAGAGTAATGGGATGAGAAAAACTGGAAACAGAGACACCATCTTCAAACCTGAAATAGGTGATGACAGTAGAAATAGAGAGGAGGCAGTGATCTGAAAGGCAACGAGGAGGAGGCCTCTGAAAGGCCTGCAAGTTGCATGTGGAGGCCAAATGAGATGGGAAGAACAATTAGGAGCTGCTAATATGGAGCCTTGGCAGAGGGAAATGGTGGTTCTATTAACAGAATTAGAGGGGTCAGCAAGAGGACATGGTTTGGTTTGGGATTCAATGAATCTAAGGCTCATACAAGTTCTCATTAGAGGAGGAAAGAATAAGAGGCATATATATATATATAATTGTCAGATCCTGGGACGTGGAAGGCCAAGATGCTAGAGGTAGCCTTGCATCCTGAGTTCCACTGAGGCACCTATGACAATAAAGATTGCAGGGCCAGGGTTAACGACAAGTGCCATTGCAGAATGTGTTTGAGACTAGCGATTACAGAACTAGAGACTAGCTCCTTCCTGCCTTTGGAAAGAATGTTTAGGACTAGATGATATGGTATGGCCTAGTGTTTTTTGTGGTAAAGTCTTCATCTGTTTATCCATCTTTCTGTCCATCCATCCATCCATCTAATCAACTAATCCTTCTTTCTTGATCACCTCCTATTTTCTTGGTGCTGTACTTCTGGTAAGTCAAGAAACAAAGTATAGCTCCTGGCTTTAGCAGGATATGCCAGTAAATTACCAAATCTCCAAAAAGAGCATTTGCACTGGTTTGTCAGTACTTCTGCTTATGTAACTGCGGGGGAGAGGGCATCTTTTGCAGGTAACGGTCTGGTTAATGCTTTCTTCTCAGCTGAATGGTCAATAGTTTGATTGCAATAGTATGCCTAAAAGTGGCAGGAGGGCGGGAAACTAATCTCTGATTGGTTCAACCTTGCAGCTGGGTGGGGTCAACCTCCATTTCAACTGCCAGGCAATGGGGGAAGGATAGAAGGGTTTCTGGGGATTCAGCTACAATTTATATTACAGTAAGACTTTCACATTTTTCTGTCTTCAACCGACCAGCATGTGTTGAGTGCTTTCTATAAACAAGGAGCCCTTACAGGCTTTGGGCAATCGCCTGCAAAATCCTAGCCTTCCCTTTATAACTACTGCAGTGACAATGCCATGACCTGAAAATTCAGAGCAACAGGCTGCCTCTGTCCTCCAGCTGCTCAGGAGTGAGCAGAGAGACTGGCCTGTGGCAGGAATCATGGTGGTACCTAGAATATGAACAATTCAAATGACCAGGCTTCAAAGCGTCTAAGTAGGAAGACATGATTTGCATTTTTTAAAAAGAAGTAACTGAGAAACTTCTTTCCTCCTTTCCTCCCATTGCATGTTTGATGGCAGTTGTTTGGGGAAATTATGTCCAGTAACCTGTTGAGCTGTGGTTCAACTCCAGTTAATATTTGACTATTGACTTCCTGTTGCTCAGAAAACTAATAGCGAGGAATAAACCACAATATAAGTTGTTTCCTCTTCTCCTTTTCTCTCTCGGACTTTCATTTCCCTACACTTTTAAAGAGATGGCTTTCTGCCTATAAGTTTAGAGGACGTGCTCACTGTTTTTCCCAAAGGTAGAAGTGGAGAGAATCCTTTCGGCATATTTGAGCCTTGATGCCTACTTTCCAAGTTGGTTGGAGGAGAAAGTGCTGGTGTTGGATGCACCTGAACCTTCTACCTGGTTCTATGCTTTCTTGAGAATGTGCCCAGCTGCCCGTCTCAGAGTTACCAGGTCTGTAGGTTGAAGTAGAAGAAAGGAGGAGTGGAGATTGAAAGAAAATAGAGCTTTGGTGTGTGCTGCCTACATGGAGAGAACGACACAACTCCCAGTGGAGAGAAAAGACTCTTCTGATGCCAGGGACAAGGTCTGCCTGTTTGCACCTTAGTCCGCAGTTCCCATTCTCACCACCTTTCCCCCTCCAACCCTTGGCAGATTGAAGGATCTTGTTGGCTTGGTTCCCCAAGCACCTGTGTCCACCAGACCGTCCTTTATGGAGGTTTTCTGATCTCCTGGCTTCGGCTGACTGGTGTCTCCATGGCAACAGGGAGAAGGGAGGGGGAGGTGGAGGCAGCTCAGTCCATTTGTCATCAATTGCCACTGTTTTGTTCTGCCTGGTGTGTGCTCTCAATTGTGTCCTGGAGGAGGCAAAGCAGAGCAGAAAGATTCAGCTAAAGGGCTGCTCCCACCCTCTGAAGCTGGGGGTGGGCGATGTAACCCAGGGAACTGCCTTCAGAGGGCACCAAGCCATGGAGATTGTAACAGAATGCCCACCTCTCCTGGGAGAAGACTTGTTCTGTAACTCAGATTTCATGTTTGAGGAGGGAAGGTAGCATTCGTGCCAACACAAAGACCTTCACATTTTCATTGACTCAAAAGACAGGAAATCCAGATGCAACCTCCCCGTAATATATAATAAGTAGTTATCTTTGTTATTCTGGGTTGGGATTTTACTTTAAAAAAAAGTGTTTGGGCTACTCCTGTGCACGGTCTTCAGCAGCCCATGATGGCTGCACCCTGATGCATTTTGCGCCCTATCTGTATCCTGCGTGTTCATGTCAGTAATTCCCCAAAAGGCTGTCTTCCTATCAGGTGGTGGAAACACCCCTGGTTGGACCTGACCTACGAACACCCCATCTTTCCCAACTTCCCGCTGTCCTGGAGCCTGATGAACTGTTTATTTTGTGCCATTCTCATGTTTGGCCTCGGCAAATGCTCAGACCAAGTTGCCCCCAAATTCATGGCGTGTTGGGTAGTACTCTCTCTCTCCACAAGGAAACTCGGCAGTGTGGAAATCTCTGGCCAAATCCAATGGCACCTTCTCCACATTGTTACTGTTTGGCTTCTCTGCCCCATTTCCAGCTTCTCTTCTTTGGCTTCCATCACACAGCATGCCCCAGACTCTCTTTTTTTTACTTTCTGTTGCCTCTTTCTCCATCATCCACCTTGGCTCTTTTGCGTCCTCCCTGCTCTTTTAAAAGTCGGCATGTTCCAAGGATCTGCCCTTGGCCCTCTCTTCCCGCCTTCCCTTGCAATGCCAGGTCCTCCTGCAGCTTTATCTGTGAACTCTGAGGCTAACTGTCAAAACTGCCTCTAACCCAGATCTCCCTCCTGAGCAACAAGCCCCCCGAGACAGCTCTACATGGGTGTGTCCAACCAAAATCTTCACCACAAATTTGTCTTTCTCTGAAAATTTTCCTCTTCCCATTTTCTTTGGGATCGCTAGCATGTTTATTCTCTCACTTGTTCAGACTCCAAGTCTTTGTAACATCTTCAGCTCCCTCCCCCGGCATCACTTTCAATTAACCATGGCTCTGGGCTGCAGCCTCCTCGTCTTCCTCCTGCCCCTTCTCTTTCTCTCCCATCGATGCAGCCACGTCAGGACTTCATTTTTTCTCACCTACCCCAGGGCTTGGTGTCTTTCCAGTTTCCCCTCTTCCAACTTGTCCTTCCTCTTATTTCTGCAACTTCTGGCCAAGTCATGCTCTGCTTGAAAAATTTAATACCTCTCTAATCCCTAGAAATCAAAGTCCAATCTGATCTTTGCTTAATGCCACACAAGGTCCCTGCAAATGTGGCTTGCAGCCTGACCCTTTGGCTGTCCTTGTCCACTAATGTGTGCTTGGAATAGGCTTTCTGATTCCTAGAGAATGCTGTCGAAGTTGTGTTTTGGCCAAGTTATTCTACTTCTAGGAATTTATCTTTGGGAAGGAATCAGACAGCTGTACAGATATATGTATATGAAGCTTCATTACGACATTATTTGCAATTGTAAAAAATGAAAACCAATTTAAGTTTCATTGGACATACAATGGAGCATTATGCAATCAGTAAAAATGATATAGACCTATTTATCAACAGGGAAAACTATTTGCAGCATGTTTCTAAGTGAAAAAGAAGCTATAGTGTGAGATATATATATTAATACATATTTAATAACATAATTAATATATACATATATATTTGTATGCATATAGGAATAGAACAATTCTTGGAGAAGATGTATATGTTCATATATGTGTGTGTATAGAAACAGACCTGAAGTTATAGTCAAGTATTGATTTTTTTTCTTTTTCTACAATACTCATGCACTAACTACACAAAGCAATGAATGCTGAAATTTATGATGTGCTGATATAGAGCAATTAAAATTTTTCTTGAAAGAAAAATGTCCTCCATTCTTTTGTCCCCTTGCCTTTGTTAACCTCATCACTGTGCCTATAAGGCAAAGTACTGTCTATTTTCAGGCATGATTAAATTCCATCTGCAAGAGAGGAACAGAAGATTTGGAGTTAGAAGTCCAAGAATTGTGCTCTCATCTGCTCCTTGCGGAGCTGAGTTTCCTTCTGTGTAAACTGGAGAGAAGCCATAACACCTAACACACAGGCGCGGGATGAGCACTGGACAATGTAGGTGAAAAGCACTTAGAGAACGGAAAGCATCACGCAGAGGCCAGGGAGAGTGATTTATTATTATTGAGGCCCTTGGGTCTAGCTCCGTGGACTGAATTGCCACACAAGGACCTGGCACGTGTTCAGCCTCGGCCTCGAGTCCAGGATGGACACAGCCCAAGCTGCACATCAGTGTGAGGCCCGCCCCCCACGGCCTGGCTGTGTGGGGAAGGGGGCTGTGAGTCCTGCCCATCAGCCCCCAGTACTTCCCGTTCCTTCCAGGGAAAAAAGCGGTACTTAAGCTCAGCAGTCAAGGAGGAAGCATTCTGTCCTAAGCCTGGTACCCACATGGAGACATCTCTCTGACCCCCATCCAGTTCCATACCCGGGATCAGGAACAGGGGCCCCTCAGGGCCACTGGCTGGGTGGATGATGCGGAAGCCTCTGTTTCCCATCATAGCCCTGGCTGGAGATCAAGCTGGACCACTCTGTGTGTGCACACGTGTGTGTGTGTGTGTGTGTCCTTTGCCTAGACTAAAGCCTCCTCTGAACACAAGAGAATTGGGCCTACCGCACGCTGTTTGAAGTGAGTTAAGACTTAAAACCACCCACTCAGGCCCCGGACAGTTTGAGTGGGAAGGAGAGACCGTGGGGAGAAGTACGACAGGACTGCGGGAACCAGTGCCCCGTTCTAACCAGGTAGCCGGCTGTGCGGGGCCTGGAGAGCGGGAACAGTCGTATTTGACTTGGTCTGCTCATTTGCAACCTGGAGATGACCCACCGGGAGTCTTAGAGGTGGACCGCAATGCAGGAGAGGGACACGGAGAAGGGGTCGGTGCGAGCACTGGAGACCATTTGTCTGGGCCTGGCTGGGAGGCTGTTTGGCAAGCCTGATGGAAACTGTCAACAGCTAGAAAGTGAGGTCGGCTGGGGGCTGGACGCCTCATTAGCTATCACCAGGGCTTGCATCTCAACGTCTTGAATCATCCATGATGAAACTCTTTATCAGCCTGGGAGGAGGCAGCCCTGGGGACTAAGCCTCCTGTATAAGGCTTGATTTGGAGCAAGGCTACATCCGGAAGGACTGGCCAGGATGAGTTAGCCCCAATACACACTCCAAGATAACCAAACAAGCTGACTTGTTGAAGGGAGTTATTTAGTATTCTCCATCTGGGATCAGGGGAATGCTCCATGCTCTTCTCCTTCCAAAGCGGGGTTCACTTAACCCCCTCAGTACCAGGCTGCAGAGTTCCCAGACTTTATCTTCTTACCCTCCAGACCTCCCCCCACCCCCACCCCGGGGGAGATTCAGAAAAACTAGCAGCTGAGGAAGGGAGTTTTACTTCTGTAGAAAGATTAGGTGGCTCATTATGTGGCAGAGAGTGATAATCCTGGGGGCGGCTTCGGGAGACTTGTCAGAGATGTTCTGCTAAAAAGAAACAATTGCAGTCCTGAAGCAGCACATTTGAGAGATAGGAGAGAGGGAGAATGACTTGTACCTTGGGTGTCTCAGAACGCCTCAAGGCCGCCCCAAATTGCGTGGGGAGGGGAGGCTGGTCTTGTGAGTGACAAGGCGGTGCTGGCTTCCCGAAATGGTAATCCCAGGGCTAGAATCACGAGGGAGGTTGGAATGGAATTTTCAGGACAGCCTTGAAAGAAAACATCAGCCCACCCCACCCCTAGAATGGGAATAGGGTAGGAGGCTAGGAAAATAAATAAAATCTGCTGTCTGTACTGAGCAGGCATAAATTGTTACTTGAGCGGCAAAGGAAAAAAATGAGCCAGATATTCTTTGTGTGCTTGTTTTCCATCCCCTCGTGCTCTTGTTCCCAAATGCATGACTGTGTGAGGGCCGCAAGAGGGGCCATCCTGGAAATAACGTGGGGCGCCGAGAGGAGCCGAGGGGAGCCGGGCAGAGGAGGCCTGGGGGCTTCGCAGGACCCTCAGCATGCCCACAAGGGGAGACCTTTCCTTGTGGAGTTCACTGATGACTTCAGGGCGAGGACTGGCTGTCTGTATTCAGCCCAATGTCTCCAAACAGCCACCCATCGCTAACCAAGAGGGAGAGAAACTGCGCTGCTTCTATTTGCCTTATGCTTTACAAGGGAATTCACTGATCATGAAATGACCCAGTTCACAGGCCCCAGGGAGGTGTGAATTATTCTCCCTTGAGGTTTTGGTTTGCTCTTCTACATTTTTCAATGTTGACCTCACCAGGGAACGAGGGAGAAGGCCGAGGATGGTCCCCTGCACCAAGTTTTGCAACTCTGCAACTGCCATGAACCCTCCACGGTGCCGTTAATTTACGGGCGTAATTAATTTCGTTAGAAGGTCACTATGTGCTGATGAGGTTGGTTAACTGTTAGGACTTTTGTGAGAACCGGGCCAGTCCTCTGAAGAGTGAGTTCCCGCCTTTCCATGGTTGCCATAGATTTGCAGATATCTGAGCAGATGCATGGGAGCACCTGTGTGGGAGCACCTGCGTGGGAGCACCTGCATGGGAGCATCAGAAGGGGAGAGTAAATGGAGGGGGAAGATGAGTGAGCTTCACTTTGGGCTCCAAGAGCACAATGTGAGTAGAGGAAAATGAACTCTTCCCACTTCACATGGAGACAAGTTAGGAACTCCAGAGCAGGGAATCCTGGAAGGTGTCTCCTGAATTGGCCCAGCACCTTAGGGCTGTCAGCTGGCCCTGGGAATGAGACCCTGAAGGCTCAGAAAATGCTCATTATAATCCGAGGCTCTCTAAATTTCCTGGGTTTTGTTTGTTCGGTTGTTTTCCTTTTGCTTCTGTTTCTCTCTTCTCCCCTCCTCCTCCTTCTCTAACTTAAATGCCAGTCTGTCCGCTTCTCAGCTGGGCTAAGGGAAACCAAGGGAGCACAGGGCTGGACGCACTCGGCCCAGAGCTTTGAAGGATGGACGATAATTCACCGCTGGGCTGACATGGCTGTGGATGTAAGAGTCGGAGGGAGAGAAGGCCAAGGGGAAAGAGGAAACTGCAGAGAAAAGCTGCATTGCTTGCTCAGCCACCCCTCTCCACCTGGAGAGTCAGCTTCCAGTTCAAAAGCCTTGGGGACTTGGTGTTTTGTTTGAATAAGAGAAGTTATTTCCCTTACATCCTTTCAAAAATAAATAGATAGAAGGTTGTCATATCATCTTACAGATGCTGCTACCAACAAACAAAGGTTCAGAGCTCTGGCCATTTTTTAAAAATAAAATCAGAAGAAGAGAAGGCTGGGGAGCAGGATCCAAGGAAGGTTTTGGAAACAGAACAAGCGAATTAGCTGGTTTATCTACTGCTCACGTTAAAAATAATCTCACCACCACCACCACCACCACAACCTCCAATACCCTCACCACCATCACCATGTCCACCACCAGCACCTCATCCACCACCTCCACCACCACCATCAACACCGTCACCACCAAACAGCTCCTAGAAGCATCAAAGGCGGGGACTTCCAACCTTACCCAAAATGATTTATGCCAGATTATTGAACCAGATCGAGGTCACTCAGATCGAGGCTGTAGATGCATTCCAGCCAATGCAAATGAAAAAATTATGGAGGTTATCCCAAAGTTACTTGGAAATAGCAGCAAATTGATGGGAAGGGTCTTGCCTTGGAACCAGAAGACCTGAGTCTTCTCTCTTGTCTCTGCCATTTACCAGCTGAGTGGCCCTGAATATGTCACCTCTTCTCTTGGAGCCTCAATGTCTTCTCTGTAAAATGGGGATAATAAATACCTATGACCTTATAGAATTTAAAGGGAAAAACACCTGTAATACACTTATCATATGATCTGACCAATAAAAGATGCTAAATATACGTCCTTTCTTTTCTCCTTCCCCCTCTCTCTCTCTCTCTTCCTTTCTTTGTTCTTTCCATTTTTCCTCTCATCATTCATAGGTCTGGGACCCCCACCTATTCCCAAACCTCAAACCCAGACAGGGAACCAGTGATTCAGGATAATAATACATTTTCCTACATTCTGTCCTCACAACTACTCCTCTAGCTCTTAACGTCCTCTGATCACAACATGTGTTCCCTTTTCTTGAAGAGGACAGAAGTTAATCCCAGTACCCAAGCACCCAACATGTAGAAGATGGAGGAGAGCAACGGCAGGGGAGTGGAGGGGGGAGCTCCAGTTCCTTTTGAGAACGAGGTCAGGTCCTGTGCAAGATCTAATTAAAAGGTCAGGTCTCATTTCTCATGTCTTCCAGGAGAGTTCGCCGGGTGAGCAGGCGAGGGAAGGCCGAGGCTTCCTGAAACAGGCTGCCAACTTTGTATTGCAGCTGCTTGCTGGAGAGCTGGCTCTGGAGAGCTGTTTGCTTTGGCCAGATGCACTACACGGAAACAGTAGTAGGACAATGTCGGGGGAGTGGCAGGGACGGGGGCAGAGGGGCTCTGTGCATTTTTGACAGAGGGAAAAGTTTTCTTTCCAGGTGCTGTCAGGCCTCAGGCTACCGCAGGGAGCCAGCTGTGACTTGGGTTCAAGATGCTGTCCTGGAGAGATATACAATGCCAGGACTGAATATGGCGGGAAGGGCAGCTGTGGATGTTCATGCAGAATCCTACAAGCAAGTGGGTGGTGTGCTTGACGGAGGTCAGACAAGGGTTCGAGAAGAGCCAGACTTTGGCTTCTTTTGCACAGCTCCTCTTAGGTTGAGTGTCCGTGCTAGGTGAAGAGTTTGGGGTTGGTGGGCAAGTGCGTCCTCCTAACCCAAAGAGGAGGTGACCCTGAACTGGGCGACAAGAAGAGTATGGCCAGGAGATGGCACATGAGCTTCTGGATTTCACTGTTAATATTTTTAACTTTGTTAATTATAAAATAAGTAAGATTTCTTGAGTACCATGTGCCACTCAAAGTACTCAGCACTTTACATGCATATTCTCCTTCAATCTTTAAAAGAATAAACTTAGAAATGACAACTCTAGGGCTCAAAATACTCAGATCAGGCAGGTCATGCGGCTTATAGATAACATTTGGACCAAGGTCTGCCTGCCTCACAGCCTGGGTTCTTGGTTGACATGTTAAGCTGCACCAGGCAGTGATACACACTTCCCAGCAAGTTTGACGTGTTATCCAGAGGACTGCCGCAGGATGGAAGGCGAAGAGACCGTGTGTGATACAAAGGAATGTGGTGGTGAAACCCAGTGTGAGCTTGACAACTGCCGCTGCTGATCCTGGGAAAAGTAGACGATCCTTCAGTATCCTGGTGAAACAGCATCTCTGAGACCCCAACTTGATCTGCAAGGACAATTTTGATTTCTTTTCACACGCTAAGGCAGATGGGAAGAGAGGGCTCAGCAGGGTGAGAGAAAAAGGCAACCTCGTGCCCCTCGTTCCTTGGGGAGAATTGCCAAGGTTGACTTGAATCTCGTGCGTCAGCCTTGTGAGCAGCTCTGAAAGTCAAGGATCTTCCACTCAGCGAGCCGAGTCAATTGAGGAAACCCCAGTCAAGTTTCCGGGGCCCCAGATGGCGACTATTCCTTCCACTGACGGAAGACAATAGGTGGTTCCTGGTCAGGTACCTTGCTGCCCTCTGCGGGGAATAAATACCTAGGAAGGATTTTCCTATTTGCTCTGCACTTTCAGGAGAACTCCCTGGTGTTGTCTGGGGGCCTCAGAACAAGGGA
>JAQZBX010086690.1:0-12964 GCA_029593785.1 Cabassous unicinctus | reverse complement strand
ATCCAAAGCAAGCCACAAAAGAAAAAATATATAAATGGGACCTCCTCAAAATTAAACACTTCTGCATCTCCAAGGACTTTGTGAAGGGGGTCAAAAGGCAGCTACACAATGGGAGAAAATATTTGGAAGTCACACATCTGACAAGGGTCTAATATCCATGATATATAAAGAGATCCTACAACAAAACAATAAAAAGACAAATGACCCAATTAAGAAATGGGCAAAAGATTCAAACAGACATTTTTCTAAAGAAGAAATACAAATGGTGAAAAAAACCACATGAAAAAATGTTCAACATCACTGGCTATTAGGGAAATGCAAATCAAAGCTACAGTGAGATATCATTTCACACTTACTAGAACAGCCACTATTAAAAAGACAGAAAACTCAGGGAGTGGATATAGCTCAGTCGTTGAGCACCTGCTTCCCATGCATGAGGTTGCGGGTTCCATCCCAGGTACCTCCTAAAAAAGAAAAAAAAGACAAAACTACAAGTGTTGGAGAGGATGTGGAGAGACAGGAATGCTTATTCACTGTCAGTGGGAATGTAGAACGGTACAGCCACTGTGGAGGACTGTTTGGCGGTACATAAGGAAGTTAGATATAGATCTACCATGTGACCCGGCAAGCTAATAGGTATACATCCAGAAGAACTGAGAGCAGTGACACAATACACATCTGCACACCGATGTTCATTGCGACACTATTCAGAGTTGCCAAAAGGTGGAAACAACCCAGGTGTCTATCAACTGACGAAAGGCTAAACAAACTGCAGTATATACACATGATGGAATATTATTCAGCTGTAAGAAGAAATGAAGTCGTGAAGCATATAACAACATAGATGAAACTGGAGGACATTATGTTGAGTGAAGCAAGCCAGGCACAAAAGGACAAATACTATATGATTTTGCTATTATGAACTAAATATAATGAGCAAACTCATGGAGTTAATAGCTAGAATATAATTTGCCAGAAAGTAGAATGTGTTCAGAGAATGGAAAGCTGAGGTTTAATCTGTGCAGAATTGGTGAAAAAGTTGTTTATAAATGTTTGGAAATGAACAGAAATGTTGAAAGCACATTATAGGATTTGTAATTAGTGGTGCTAACATATGGGTAAAATAGTAGATTGTTTTTTGTTGTTTTTCTTTCTTTCTTTTGGGAGTAATGAAAATGCTCTAAGCTGGATTGAAATGATAAATACACAACTCGGTGATTATACCAAATGCTAGTGATTGCACACTTTACATAAATTATATGGTTTATGAACAAAAAGAAATAGGGTGGATTATGTGAAAAATACACCAAATGTAAGATATTGACTATAGTTAGTAATAATACTTCTGTATTTTTTAAAACATATTTTTTATTGAAGTATATCATTCGTACATGAACATACATAAACAATAAGTATATAGTAAAAGTTGTGAACTTACAAAATAAACATGCATATCATCATATAGCGGTCCCATACATCACCCCTCCACCAATACTTTGCATTGTGTGAGACATTTGTTACAAATGCAAAAGTATCATCAAAATCTTGCTACTAACCATAGTCCATATCTTACATTTGGTGTATTTTCCCCCCAACCCAACCTAGGATTTTTTTTTTAAGATTTATTTATTTACTTTTAACCACTTTTACACCCCATTTTTGCTGTTTTTGTATTCATTTGCTGGGCAATTCTCAGTGTCTGTTTCCTGCCCTCCCCTCTCATCCTTCTCCTGTCTTCATTGGGATTCGATCCTCGGAACCTCCGACGTGGGAGAAAGATGTCTCACTGCGTGTGCCACCTTAGTTCCTGTTTTTTCAGCACGTCTTGTCTTGGCTCTCCCTTGTGTCACTCTGCTGCTACATTATCATCTTGCTGTGTGGTTAGGTGGTGTCTGGTGGTGCACCTGCGTGTGGTGCCTGGGGGGCTCACTTCCTTGTGGGGCCTGACAGCACACCCATGCACGGGGCCTGATGGCCTGCGTGCCTTCCACATTTTTCTTTTTTTTTGTTTTCACTGGGAGGTCCCAGGGATTGAACCCAGGTCCCTCCACATGGGAGATGGACGCCCAACCATTTGAGCCATGTCGTCTGTCCCCCTGCTATATCTCTTAAGGTTGACCAAAGACACCTCAAGTTACAGTCATTTCCCATACAGGATGGTCATATAATAAATCAGGCTTGGTTTATCACCAGCATTCTAAAAACCAGACCTAGGGAGATAAACTAGGTGTGGGGACACATGCATGGTTTCTAATATAGCGAATGTTTAGCCTACCCTGATTATCACAAAATCAGGTCAGTGAGAATATTCACAGAGTAATAATACTTTGACGATGCTGTTTCATCATTTGTTGCAAATGTTTCACAACAATGCAAGGTATTTTTTGCGGGGTGATGTGTGGAAGCCCTGTATGATGTTATACATATTTGTTTTGTAAGTTCACAACTTTTACTATACATTTATTGTTTATGTATGTTCATATTTGAATGATATACTTCAGTAAATTGTTTTTTAAAATAATTAAAAAAAGATAAACATAGTTTAATTTTAAAAAATAAAATCCCAACTGACAAAAAAAAAAAGAAGACCCTGCCAGGGTAGGGGGAACAAAAACCAATAGTAAGAAAACAAACACACCATTTGAGAAAAAACCAACAAAACAGGCAAAAGATTTGAACAGACACTTTTCTAAAGAATTAGCAAATAAGCACATGAAAAGATATTTAACATCATTAGCAATTAGGGAAATGCAAATTAAATTGATAATGAGATATCACTACTCACCTATCAAAGTGACTAAAATTAAAAAAAATATATTATTGACACCACCAAATATAGGTTAGGAAGTAGAGAAACTGGATTACTCATAAATTGCTGGTGAGAATATAAAATGGTACAGCCATTCAAAAAAACACGTTGGAAATTTCTTAGAAACTAAACATACAATTACCATACAACCAAGCAATTGCACTCTTGGGCATTTATCCCAGAGAAATAGAAATTTATGTTCACACAAAAAACCTGTACCTGGATGTTGAGAGCAGCTTTATTCATAATAACCCAAACTGGAAACAACCCAGATGTCCTTCAATGGGTGAATGGTTAAACAAACTGTGCTATACCATACCATGGAATACTACTCAGCAATAAAGAGGACCACATTGTTGAAATATGAAACAACTTCAATGAATCTCTAGGGAATTATGTTGAGTGAAAAATCCAATTCCAAAAGGTTACATACTCCATAATTCTATTTATTTGGCATTCTTGAAAGGACAAAATTAAATAAATGCTGAACTGATTAGTGATTGCCAGAGACTGGGGATGTGTGGCTATATAAGCTCATGAGGGGAGTGGATGTGGCTCAAGCCATTGGGCACCCACCTCCCATATGGGAGGTCCTGGGTTCGTTCCTGGTGCCTCCTGAAAAAAACTAAAGAAACAGACAACAAGCAAAACAAACAAGAAAACCAACTCAGGGAAGCTGATGTGACTCCGCGGTTGAACGCCAGCTTCCCACATACAAGGTCCCAAGGTCAATCCCCAGTCCCTGGTACTTCAAAAAACAAAAACAAAAACAAAAACAAAAAAAGTTCATGAGGAATCCTTGCAGTGATTCGAAGTGTTCTGTATCTTGACTGTATCAATGGTCATAGGTTTTCACTGTAAAGTAAGTTTGTAAGATGTGACCATTGGGCAGACTGTGTAAAGGAATCTCTCTGTATTATTACTCTTTTTAAGTGTACAATACAATTGTTTTTGGTATATTCACAGAGTTGTGCAATCATCACTACCAACGATTTTAGAGCAATGTCATCACTCCAAAAAAGAAGCTCATACTCACTGGCAGATATTCCGATTTCTTCTCAATCCCCCAGCCCTAGGCCACTGCCAATCTACTTTCTGTCTCTATTGATTTGCCTATTCTGGATATTCCATATAAATGGAATCATCTGTATAAGTTCTTACAAAGCATGTGAATCTACAATTATCTTAAAAGAAAAAGTTGAATTTAAAAATAAAATAAATCCAATAGCAAGCAGATTTTAAAAGAAAGAAAGTGGGGGTGGGGGGCAGATATATGAAGGTACATGCAGAATCACAACCAGCACCACTGTGGCTTTTCTCTCTACGTTTTGGACTCCCTACTCTGTCCTGGAGTAGAGGGGTGGTGACTGGGGCTGCTTGTTTACTTTGTCAACACCTTCTCCAATCTCCTTTGTCCCAGGGCTAGAATGGCAAAGTGTAGGACGCATGGCAAGGAATCCCCTCCTGTTTGATACACTGCTATATCCTACACGTTCCTAGCTTTTGTCTGACCTTAATATTTAGTCTGCGGCAAGACCAAGCCAAGAAAGTCCGAGTGTTGTGCGTGTTATTTACACTGCCCGACAGGTTGGGGGCGCCTCAAACTGACGGCCTGGATTCATCCTCCTGCTCATCTGTGTTACTGAGCAGAGCAAATTGGTGCTGGTGCAAAGAAGTAGAATTCGGTTCTCCGGTGTCCATGGTCAACTCTCTGTCCGTCTAAGGGAGTCTGTCCCTTATACTATCATGTACGTCTCCTACGCCAAACACCTTTTGTTAGTTGATCTCACAAGAATCCTATTACCCAGTTTTGCATAGGAGGAAACGAAAACGGAATGAAGCTAAGCGCTTGTGGCCCAGCCCCACGGCGGTCAGGGACCCCCAAGCCTGTCCAACTCCAAACCCTCGCAGGAAGGACAGAGGTCGGGATGCAAGCCGCCATCTACCGCTCACCAGCTGTGTGAGCCTGAAGCGAGTTACTCCCAGAGGCCTGCTTCCTTCTCAGTGAAACGGGATCCTCACGTGTCAGCCTCCCCGGGCTGTGCAGAGGACGCCCGCGCGCCAGCCACCGCGGGTCCGTTTCCTTCACTGTGCTCCGCGGCTCTCCGAGCCCGCACACCAGCGGCCGCACGCGCTGCGCTGGGGCTTGCGTGTGGAAACCGCGGGACCTTTCCTCGCCCTCAGCCGGAGGAGACAGGAGGAGCGGAGGGGGGGTGCCTGCTGGCATCGCGGGCCCAGCCTCTGGCCTCAGTGCTTCCCAGAAGGACTGGCCGCGCCTCTTGCCGCTTCCTTCGCCCCTCACCCCTATCTCAGGTCTCCGCCTCACTCCCCCCACCCCCAACCCTGCCATAGAGGACACCCAGTGTCCCCTCCACTCCTCCCTTGAGAAAGCAGGCGCCGGGCAACCTTCTGTGGCGAGGGGTGCGGACCTCTCGCCGGCTCCGGGGTTCCCACCGTCGTCCCCTCCCTTCTCTCGGCCCTCAAACGCTTGGCCCCTGATCCAACTCTGCAAGGACAAAGGACAACCTTAATTAAAGGACTTTATTCTCCCTCAGGGAGAAGAAGTGAAATGAGGATGTGCACCCAGGTGCGTGTCCAAGACCTTCCTGTCTCAGACCTGGCCTGTGCAGGTGAAAAGCAGACATATGCTCTTAGTTTCCTCACCTCTTGGCTAGAGAGAGGAACATCTGCTGCACATAGGTGGTTGTACGAATTACATGAGCAATGTGAGCAAAGTGGACAGCATAGAGACTGACACCTGCGGGTGCTGGGTAGATGCTGGTCCCTTCTCAGCCCCTACCTGGTCTGGACTGAAGACCAGAGATTGCCCCTTTCTGTTCAAGTCTTCCCCATGGAGTTGTCTAGAAGAGTCAGGACCCCTGGACATTTTTTTCATGCAGTGGATGTCACTACTCTAATGGAGGAAGGCGGAGTGGACCTGCTGGGTGACAAACGGTCCCCTTCCTTCTCCACTCTATACTAACTTTGCCTAGAGGGTGGGGACTGTCACCCATTCTCCGGACTGGACAAGTGGGCAATGCTCTAACTCTGTGCTCCTCAACCCTGGCTGCACATTCAAATCACAAGAGGAACTTTTAACACACTGTTGCTCCAGTTCCACTTTCAAAGATTCTGAATTCACTGATCTGGGCGCCAGCATTGTTAAAAGTTTCCCAGCCTCTGGTACATAACCAGAGGAGAGAACCAGGGCTTTAGCTCATCTTTCAGTAACCTTATTAGCAGGAGCAAGTTCCTGCAGGTCTGTGAAGAAAGATCAGTAGGATGAGAAACGGCTTGTGGGCTGGGGTTATTAGAATGACTGCCTACAGATTTTCAGCTACATTTCACCTGAAGTTTCTACCCTATTGGTTGAAAGTAGATGAAGCTTAGTTGGAGAGTTGCTTTGTTCTGGGGCCAGAGACAGTATCCCTCACGCCAGCTGCTGTCTGGCAGGAGAGTGGGTGGCAACTGCAATGGAGGGGGACCTCCATAAGGGAGATGTTGCACGGTTTTTACTTTCCACGAGCCGGAAGCAAAGAAGAGAGCTGGAAGGATTTTGCAATAGTTTCAAAATTCCCAACGGTTTTCAGAAGAAGAAAGAAGCGAGGCCATGACTACTTTCTGAGGAGCTCAGTCCCAATTCTGGCCCAGAGGACATCAACACCCCTGTCATTTCAGCCAAAAAACAAAGAATGGGTTAAACACAGGAACTGAGGATTACTCACGCATGGCGGCATCAAGTGGCAAGCCTGCAGCCAGAAGCAGGAAACCCAGGAAACAGTAGCGACATTCCATGCTGAATTCTCACAGACCCAGGCAATCAAGGTTTAACTTTTAACTCCTCTGGCCCCATCTGCTAAGAACAACAGTGTTCTTCTGGCCTCAGCTGAGCCCCACTGCTTATTTTACTTAAATACTAGGGCCTCGGGGCATGTCATGTGATGGTGTAAGCAGGATAGCCTGATCTGTCTCTTGAGTTCAGCTTCTTACAGCTCATGTGCTTGTGACTCACTCTCCCTTGGCTTCTCTTTCTTTATTTGACTTTACAGATGTGCACCATTTAAATTTTGTGATTTCTCATTGACTAGATTTAATGGGCCTTTTTTTTTTTTTTCCCCTATGGAGCCTGTTTTAACACTCTTCACCATATAAAATTCCAGTCCTCCAGCCTTAATGATGGTCAATTTACTGTGATTCCTTCACTGATTGACTCCCTTAGCTGATGTCGAGATATCACAATTATGGATCTTTTTCTAGAACTTGGATGACCAGCTCTTCCCAGTGTTAGCCAATACTTGTACACTCTCTTATCCAAGAGGAAACAAAGATGGGGGGGAGGTGTCTGGTCAGTCATTTGTGAAATTGTGGGATACGTAGAGGGATAATAATATGTATGTTTTGCCAGAATGTGCTTGAAACAGATGCACATGCCTCCAGTGGCTGAGAAATTTACTTATATTTAGGATATCTTTGCAGTTCCATATAACTTTTGGAAAAACTGTGATAATTTTTAGTAATTGCTCTCAAAGCATTTGTGATATATATAAATGAAAAAAAAAAGGGTCAATTGCACAAAGCATACTGGATATGTATTTCATGTTCTAGAAAGCAGGCATTAAGTGTAAATTCAAGCTTGCATGGAACATAATTTTTATAGTGTAAAATCATTTCTGGTTACAGAATAAGCAGAAACTGTGACAACTCTTTACTGCATGTGAAGGCACATCCACATGACCATTTTCAGTACACGGTCTTAGTTGGGGGTGAAGGTGAAACTTGCTTTATGTTTCAGTTGTGCTAAGGAGAATTAGAACTAAATAGCCTGTGAAACTGAAGTCCACAGAGCAGGAGTAGCCAGCTCCCCACCCTAAGTCCACATGCAGCTCTTTAGTACTTCTTATACAGCCTTTGAAGCAAAAATGAAGAGAAACAATAGGGAAGGGAACATATTCATGAATCAATACAAAACAGATTTCAAATACAAATGAGTAAATGATAAATGGAAATATTTATTAGTTTTATGTAAAATAATAAGTGAATAATCTGTTTAATAATTTCCGTTTGCTTTTTACCAGAAACCTATATAACTTTTTAAAAAATTTACTTTATTTTTTAAGGCACCAGGGCCAGGGTTTGAACCCAGGGCCTCATATGTGGAAAGGCAGCGTTCGACCACTGAGCTACACCGGCTCCCCTGAGTTGGTTTTTTTGTTTGTTTGTTTGATGTTTGTTTTTTTGTTTTTAGGAGGTCCCTGGGACCTCCCATGTGGGAAGCAGGCGCTCAACCACTTGAGTCACATCTGCTCCCCTATATTACTTTTTAAAAAAAAGATTTTATTTATTTATTTTTTTCCCATCCCCTCATTGTTTGCACTTGCTGTGTCTGTTTATCTTCCTTGTTTCTTTAAGAGGCACCAGGAACCAAACCTGGGACCTGTGATGTGAGAAGGAGGCACCTAATTGCTTGAGCCACCTCTGTTCCTTGCTTTGTTGTGTCTCTTGTTATGTTTTTCTTCTTGTATCTCCTGTTGCGTTGTCTTGTGTCAGTTTGCTGTGCCTGCCCATCGCACCAGCTTGCTGTCTTCTTTAGGAGGCACCAGGAACCGAACCAGGTACCTCCCATATGGTAGGTGGAAGCTCAATCACTTGAGCCACATCTGCTTTCCTCCCCTATATAACTTTTATAATCAGAAAAAATAAAGGATTTTTGGTTTAGGGAAAAATTACTATGAACATTTTTTAAAAGTATTATTGTCCCTTGTTGCTGACACAGCACAGTCTGCCTTGTTTTCTTAACCAGATTAGCCCCCTCTGTCTCAAAATGAGTTGAAAGTTTTAAACTTTTCTGTAACAAAACCTTAGTTGGCAGGCAGTCACAGTGGTCAAATTGTGTTTTATGTCTTCTCTCTTTCCCTGCCCTGTCAAGAAGAGATGGGAATGACAAGGTCAATAATCAAAAGTCAGGTAGTTGGACAGAAGTGAAGAAGAAATCAGATGGTTCCAAAGAACTAAAATTGGATAATCTGTCCCTTCATAATCAACAGCTGACAATATACAGGACTTGTCAGACAAGGCTATTTTGGATAAGGAATATCCTAAAGCTTTTTTTTTTCCCCCTGAAAAATCTAATCGTCCTGTAAACATGGATAGTATGTGCTGCTGCTGACACTGCTTGAACTGCCTGCCACAATACCAGAATAAATTCCCATCTCTCCCTGGTTCTTTGCCTCATGAGCTCCCAATTTGAAGTCCCAAATAGCTGCAGCTGATCGCTGAAAGGACTTTGGGAAGTGGAACATCTGGCCCTGTTGGCTTCTATAGTAGAAAGCCTTCTTTCTACTTATACCAGGACTCGAATGAAGGAGAATTCCCAAACATAGAAAGGAAAATCAGATGCTGGGCAGGAAAAAAAAATCAACTACACTGCAACATTAAGAAACCTTGCCAATTAATAAAAGGCAAATACACCACTACAGCATTGAAGAAAGGACATAAAATGGCAATCCCCCCCAAAATAAATATTTGAAAATATTTAATATCACTAGTATTCAATATAAATTAAAATCATAACCTACTTTTAAAATTTAAGAAATCATACTTGATGAAAGTTTGAAATAGACCACTGAAAGAAGTTGTTTTGATATTATAGACATGATTATTCTGTTTGGAAATGATGTTGAGGAAAGCAAGTGATAGTCAACATTTGAGGAAGGTCCCAAATTGCCTATAAGCATCTTCAGTTTCTGGTAGCCCCTTGTGGTGGACAGATTCCTGATCTGAGTGGCCGTGCCTGTCCCCCAAGGGGGACATGTGGAGTGGCAGGCAATGACCACACCCAAGAACCATGTGTGCTGCAGAGGAGCTGGCATCTTCAATCTTAGGCATCACTCAATTCAAATTGCTGGTTTTAAGCAAGATAAAAATTAAGGCTCTTGTCTCCCCATCTTTCGTAAGCAGTTATTGTATTAGTTCCCTATTTCTGCTATAAAAAAATTGCCACCCACTTGGTGGCTTAAAAACAACACAAAGTTTTTCTCTTACAGGCTTGGATGTCAGGAGTCCAAAATGGGTCTCAGCTGGCTAAAATCACGGCATTGACAGGGCAGTGTTCCTTGTGGAGGCTCTAGGGGAGAATGGGCTGTCCTGCCTTTTCCAGCATCTAGAGGCTGCCTCAGTTCTCTCGTTCTCAGTCCCCTTTCCATCATCAAAGCCAGCAAAGGCCAGTGGAGTCTTTCTCACATTGCATCACACTGACACTGACTCTCCTGCCTCCCTCGTTCATTCTGAGGACCCTTGTGGTTATATTGGACCAACCTGGATAATCCAGGATAATCTCTATTTTAAGGTTGGTTGATTAGCATTCGTAGTTCCATCTGCAACCGTATTTCCCCCTTGCTGTGTAATATAACCTATTTACAGATTCCAGGGATTACGATGTGGACATCTTGGGTGGGGAGGACATTATTCTGCCTACCATAGTTATACAGAAGGGACCCCAGCAAAAAATTCTATTCATGAAGGAATGCTGGGAGCAGTGACGAGAAGTACCTCCCAGAGGTTACAGACTTGTTGAAACAAATCTCTCGATGTTTGGCGGAGCAGAAAGGCAAGAATAAACTAAAGATAAAGAAATCAGTTCATAGGGAGAGAAAGCCGGTGTGACTGCTTTGTCCTAATGTGGGCTTTTTAACGTGCTATAATCAGAGCCAGGGTTTTGAGATTTCAGCATTAGCATATGACTCAGAGACTTCTGTTTTTGTCTAGCTCTTTGGTCTCTCCTGCCTGGGTGCTCTCCACATGAACAAGGAATTAGACTCCCTTCTTTCCACATTTATTAAGCCTTGAAATTACTCTCCCACCAAAATGTTTTTCCCTAGCTTTTCAGGGAAAGAAATGAAAATGAATCGCAAAGTTCCAATCATCCTTTCCTGGGCACCTCTGCAATCACAAAGTGGCTACCACTGCTGTATTTTCAGCCTGATTTCCCACCCGAAGGATTTGGACACTGGATGCAGGCCAAGCGGTTGTCTTCTTGGGATGCTGGTTGCGAACCTTTTTTAGCGTGAGTCTTCTCATGGACATCCTGATCCCATCTGAAATTTGAAAATATATTAGGTGTAGGAGAGGGTGGATTATCACACTGTTAAGTCCTAATTTTTTAGTTTTTAAACGATTTTTATTGTTTAAAATATATAACACAAGGGAAGCGGGTGTGGCTCAATTGATAGAGCCCCCATTTACCATGTGGGAGGCCCCAGGTTCGCTTCCCGGGGCCTCCTTGTGAGGGCAGGCCGGCCCGTGCAGCGCGGTGGGCTGATGCAGCAGGACCTCACAGCAAGGGGAAGATAAGCAGACACGGAAGAAACACACAGCGATTGGACACGGCGAGCACAAGCAGCAAGGGGGGGATAAATAAATAAATAAATCTTAAAAAATATATATATATATATATATATAACACAAAATTTACCATTTTAAGTGTACGAGTCAGAGGTATTAATTACATTCACAATGCTGTGCTGCCATCACCACCATCCATTTCCAAGCTTTTCTATCTCCCCCAACAGAAACTCTACCCATTAAACAATAATTTATTCCCCACCACCACCTCTACTGCCCCCTAATTTTGTTTTTTGCTTTGTTTTTATTAGAGACTTTGTAGATGTACAGAAAAATCATGCATAATATACAGGATTCCCATATACCACCCTATTATTAATGCCTTGCATTGGTGTGATACATTTGTTATAATTGATGAAAGCACATTTTAATAATTGTACTATTAACTATAGTCCATGGTTTAACACAGGATCCTCATTTTATTCTTAAAGTATGTTCTTTGAATTATTGGTGAAGGAAAGTAAGACCTGAAAGTGCATCTTGCTGATGGAAAAGCAAATGCGCTCTCCTCTTTTTTACCTTTAGTACCCATTGAACAGTGGGACGAAGAAGGGAGAGGCAAAAACGGATCTATGGAGAAAGAAGAGAGAGATCCAAATAAAAAATCTGAGTGGAAACTTGGCTTTGTTTTCTGATAACCGCGGATAATTCAGAAATGCCTCAAAACCCTGGTGCTGATGCATTGCACTCAGTCATTTAGGATCAATTGTAAGGCCCAAAAAGAAGTAAGAGCAGAAATCAAACTGTGGAAGAACAACCAGGAAACTGAAGATGGAATGGCAAATTAGATCTTTATTCTCACACCAAAATTCTGCTTTTCTCTTTTTTTAATTTTTTAATTTTAATTTTTAAAGTTTTTTAAAATATATTTTTTATTTTTTTAAAAAGGTATTTAGATTACATAAATGTTACATAAAAATATAGGGGATTCCCATATGTCCCGCTTCCTACACTTCCCTCATTTACAACATCTTTCATTAGTGTGGTATATTTGTTACAGTTGATGCAAACATTTTAGAGCATTGCCACTAAGCATGGATTATAGTTTACATTCTGCTTTTCTCTTAATGGAATTTTTCTGAGCACTTCAGATAGGATTTAACTCAGCAAGTACTGGGAGAGGTCTGGGCTATGGAAGATCATACTGGCCATCATCCACAAGGCACAAATGGAGAGCTCATTCGGCATAAGATCTCACTGGGAGAATAAGATAAAATAACAAAACAAAACAAAAATCCATGAAATAGGCAATAGTTTGAGACTTGATACATACATTTTTATTATGGAAACTTTCAAACACACACAAAAATAGAGCAAAAAATATAATGAGCCTGCATGAATTCATCACCAGCTTCGTAATCATCCTACTGGCTAATCTTGTTCCATCTATCCCCTTCCCATGTTGCTACCTGCTGGATTATTTTAAAACCCACCCCAAACATCATTGGTATTTGATCTTTAAACTCAGTTGTTTAGATAATTATAGGAGTCCAGAAAAGACTGAGGATGCAGAGAAGCTTTCGTGGAAAAAGTAGGACCTGACTGATCCTTGAATGCTGAGTTAAATTGGATAAGCACAGGGGCAGCGTGGGGAGAGGGCATTCCAGGTGGGAGGGGGGGACAGTGTGAATAGAAGAGTGAATGCTAATGACTAACTCCACAGCCTTTAGCAGTGTGCGAGCACCGTGCTAGAAACTGAGGATACAAAAGTGAATAAGGGGGGGGGCGGATGTGGCTCAAATGGTTGGGCGTCCG
>JAQZBX010086689.1:0-12970 GCA_029593785.1 Cabassous unicinctus | reverse complement strand
TTTATTTTTATTTGTATTTTGTAAAAGCAGTCTTATATATGCAATATCACCCATATTCGTGTTTTACATGAGGTTTTACAGTCTTATAAGTCCCATGTTACAGTTTTTAGCTTTCCTCCTGATAATATACATGACCTTAGACTTTCCTTTTCAAGCACTGTCATACCCATATAATAGCTTTGCTAGTTATAAACACTATGATGTACTTTAACCATTTTTATTCATTTCTAAAAATTTACAAACAACTTTTTACCAATTCTGCACCGATTAACTCTCAGCTTTCCATTCTCTATCCTCATTCTATTTTCTGGTGACCTATATTCTAATTATTAACTCCATGAGTTTACATAATATATTTAGTTCATAACAGTGCAATCATACAATATTTGTCCTTTTGAGTCTGGCTTGCTTCACTCAACATAATGTCCTCCAGGTTCATCCATGTTGTCATATGCGTCACGATTTCATTTCTTCTTACTGCTGCATAATATTCCATTGTGTGTATACACCACAGTTTGTTTATCCATTCGTCAGTTGATGGACACCTGGGTTATTTTCCTTCTCTTGGCAATCATAAATAATGCCACTATGAACATCAGTGTGCAGATGTCTGTTCGTGTCTGCTCTCAGTTCTTCTGGGTATATACCTAGTAATGTTATTGCTGGTTCACATGGCAAGTCTATATTCAACTTCCTTAGGAACTGCCCAACAGTCCTCTAAGGTGGCTGTACCATTCTACATTCCCACCAACAGTGAATAAGCGCTCCTATCTCTCCACATCCTCTCCAACATTTACAGTTTTCTGACTTTTTAATAGTGGCCAGTCTGATAGGTGTGAAATGATATCTCATTGACGATAGGTTTTTAATTTGTGCAGGTCCTTAGGGTAGTTAAGACTTGACATCCTGGAGTCAGACAACTTAGATTCCATCTTGGCACTGTCACTCCCTAGCTCTGTGTCCTTCTGCAATTTTCTCAACATCTTTTATCCTCAGTGTCTCTATATTGCTAAATGAGGGTAATAATCGGATTGATAGTATCATTGAGATAACGAATGTAAAGCACTTCGATGCATGCCTGGGATACAATAAGTGCTCAGTAAACGCTACTAACTGCTGCTGCTGCTAACATAACTGAGAGTTTTGAAAAGTGTCTTTCAACACTGACGGCTCATTAGAATTACTTGAGGGTAATTTTAAAATGTCTGAGTACCATTCTAGACCAATTAAATCAGAATCTAGGCTAGTGTGCAGCCGAGGTTGAAAACCAGTGGTATGGAGGCTGCCAGTTACTTAAATGCCTGCTGGGGGGACAGTTAGTTTTTGCATATCAATTGATATATGCTGAAAATTGTTTACAAAATTAAGTGATATCTCTATCTATCTGTATCTCTTTATATCTCTCTCTCTCTGTATCTATATCATTATCTATGTCTATGTCTATGTCTATGTCTATGTCTATCTCTATCTCTCTAGACTGCTCTTCCTTCCCAATCTTTATCCCTTGCAGTTAGAGTGAATTCTGTATGGGGACGAGCTTTTTCATCACCTGAGATCCATGCCACTTCATCTGCCTCAGTTGTTTGTCTCACTTCCCACTGGGGCACCCAGAGAGGGCTCTTCTCTTTCTCTGCCTGTCAAGTCCAGCTGCTCCTGTTGCCAGCAGCTAGGGAAGCCTCATGGCCATGAGACTCTGCGTACCTGCTCAGGAGCCACATGGAACCCACAGAGAATCTGGCTTCCCCCGAGAGGGCCTGACACTACCACCCAGACATGAAGGGGGGCTGTTGCCCTGTGGGGTACACTGACCAGCAGGACCTGGGAAGCAGGAGATGAGGGGGAGTCAGCGGAAGAGCTAGCCCT
The DNA here is from genome assembly GCA_029593785.1 of Cabassous unicinctus. Taxonomy (NCBI): domain Eukaryota; kingdom Metazoa; phylum Chordata; class Mammalia; order Cingulata; family Chlamyphoridae; genus Cabassous; species Cabassous unicinctus. Next base: position 11,107 of record JAQZBX010086689.1, on the reverse strand, counting down.
CTTTCCCACCCTCCCCACGGCTGTCCTGAGAGGCTGTCCTTTCATACAGTCTCATGGGAGACCCCCCCCCCACATTTGCTGTCAGCTCTGACCAGCTTGGTGCTACACACCTTAATTTGCTCTTTTCCTTCCCTGCTTCACTTCTCTTTGCCCCCTCACTCTCACTTCCTTGGAATTGACCTCCCAGTAATTAGTATCTGAACTCTGTTGCCCTGGGCTCGGTTTTCTAGGGAAGTCAGTCTACTGAATGCTCAATAAGTGGCTCACAATAATTTCACCTGGTACCTCTCTATTTTAAACTCATGAATCCATATTTTGGAGGATTCTTTTTAAAAAAAATTGTGCAGTTTAAGTGGTGGTTCATCAGTTTTCCCATCTTAAATTAATTGAAGGTACAATTACTTGCCAATCATAGCAATTGTTTTTTGTGGACTAACCGTCCTGAATTACCACCTTGATTTAATGCAATTCCATCTAAAAGCAAAGAATCACCCAAGAGTCTCACAAAGGAAAGCTCGTTAGACTTCCTTCTACAGACTCTGTGCCTTGGGGTCTGAGCCAACCTGACCAAGTTTAATAGTAAGTTTTGTTACTGAGCAGTGGGCTTGTTGCCTGATGTGCATGGGAGCATGACACTGGGATTTTGAGGGAAAAAAGAGATTTATTGCAAGTTCTACCTGCAGAGACAGGAAATAAGGCTCAAATCTATCTCCCTGAGCTGGGAGAGAAGCAGGGTTTTATTGGGCTAGTGTGGGGACAACTCTTAGGGAGATGGGATGATGTGACGTGGGGATGGTGTGAGATGAGGCAGGGTCAGAGCAGGGCTTGGTGTAGCATGCGTGGTAGGAGATCGTGCTTGCTCTTAAGCCACATGATCAGAAAATGTCATTTTTAGTATGACGAGTGGGTGGAGATTTAGCAGGACAGACGTCATTAGGTTACTTTAGGTTATGCTTGGCAGCCAGTGCACATGTATTTGGCTGAGGAATTTTTACAGGCTAGTCTAGGCCACTTTCTGTCCATGTCAGACAGTTTTGTGGTAAGGACAGAAAAGGGATAGTTAGAGCAGTATGTGATATGGGGGTTTCCAGAGTTTCAATCTTGATGACCCGGCCTATCAGCAAGGGCCTCTCAGGAATCAGTTTTGCTTCTGTAGACCCTGAAGGCACAAATCCAGCACCACACTGAGGTTTGCCCTTTCCTAGAAATGGAGGCCCGTGCTAAACTAGGGCACGATTTAGGAACTGAAACTACATCCCAGCTTTGACCATCTGGGTATGAGTGTCATCAACACTGAGAAAAAAAATGGGTCGAAAAGGAACAAATATCTGACCCGTTACAGTCACAGGATAGGAGAAATGACATTTAGTAGAGTTAAATAGAAAAACCACAGACTCAACATGAGGGACATTTATTGCTCTAGTGTCTACACCCGCTGCCCCCTCATATAGGTGCAGCAGCCGGATTGACTCCCGGGGTTTCTCTTCTTCCAATCACTATTCTTCAGGTAGCCCTCCTTCCCCAAGGCCACCACAAAGCTCAGGCTGGGCTGTACTGAGGCTTAAATGACAAGAATTGATGTTTAACTACTTGGCATTCTGTAGACACTCAATAAATGTTTGTTCATTGATTGGTTCAGTCAGTTGATTATTCTAAGGAAGTGGTACAAAACGATCAATATCAAAGTACAAGACTTAAACAAAAGGGTTCGTGATTGAAGAACAATTGCATGGAAGAACTAGATCACATGACTCTTAACCACATGAGATTACCATTCTATAATCTTAGATACTTCATCGTTACCACCTGACCATGAATGTTCTGGAAGATGGCCAAACTGAGTATTATAGCCTGCAAATGTCTAATATATGCACTTCTTTGGGAGGCAAAAAGAGGCTGTTGCTTCTAGGCTCCTCTCCTTGGCTTAGTATGATTGACAGCAAGTTTCCTGTAGCTTCACGTGGCTGGATTCTGGTGATTTCTAATGCAGGTCTCACACCTGCCAAAGTGGGGCGTGTCCTAACTGCTAAGCTACAGTGGGTTTTGTTGTTAACCTTCCTTTGAACTTTGGTCTTCAGTAAATATCCACAACGAGGTAATGTCTTTGTTTTAATGATGTTTATTTTTGCCGCAAATAATTGCTGTTGGCTCCTTAAGCTATACCCATACTTTCTGATAAAGATGATTTCTAAGCATGCACCAACAACAAAAAATACAGAAGGAGGTTTAGAGAATAAGCTACAAAGGGAAAGAATTACATTAGGAAGAATTATGTAAAGAGACATCTAAATCAGAGGTTGTGCTCACAGCAAAATGCATCCCTATCATAGTTTTACTAGAAATATTTTTTTCTAGAAAACAAGCAATTAAAGTAGAGAGTTATAGATATACAGCAATTTAGTAAATCATTCTTCTCATAATATTAAAAGAAGGTCTAATGACATTAACAGTTGGGGTTCTCAAAGTGTGTTCCCTGGACTGCATCATCAGCATTACCTGTGAACTTGTGAGAAATGCAATATCTTGGGGTCTGCTTTATACCTATGGATCAGAATGCACAACAATCTGTGCTTGAACAAGCCCACCAGGTGATTCTGATGCACACTAAAATTTGAGAACCATAGCATTTGAACTAGTATTTAATAGTGTTTAAAATTCATACTTTTCAAATTGAACACTCTGACACGTAACTGCTGATCACCTCCAGGAAAGCCAAGAGATATTACGATCGGCTTCCTAAAAGAATGCATGGGCAGTGTAGACAAACTTAATGTATTAGTTTCCTATTGCTATATGTGACAGTTTGAGATTATTTTTGTGAATCCCAAAAAGAGAAAGATGATGTTTGTAGACTTATCTATTCCTCTGGGTGTGATACCCTTTGATTATATTGGATTCAGTTGAAGGGCCCTTGATTAGATTACTTCTTAGGATTGTTTTGAGGGCTTTCTTTGATTCAGCCATGTCAGTGACTCAGGTTGAATCCCAATCCCCTTGGTGGGTCTGATAAAAAATGGAAACTCACTTGAGATAGACACACCGGAAGAGAGAGCTCTGTTATTTTTGATCCTGGGGCTCCAGGGAGAGATGAGGCATTCACCTGACACTTTGAAGCTGACCTTGGGAAGAGAACAGAACAGCTGAGAAGGCCTGGAAAGGAATGAGCCCTATACCAGGAGAGGAAGCTCTTAGAGACAAGCCCTGTGCCAGCCTGCAGCTGAAAGGAAGCCCAGATGGTGAGGCTGAACCCTTGCAGAAATCAACAACCATCTTGCTTCAACACGTGGCAACCGAATTTGGTGAGAAAGCAATCTTGAGTTGTACTCTTTATGGCCTTGTAACTGTAAGCTTTTACCCCAAATAAATACCCTTTATAAAAGCCAAGAGATTTCTGGTATTTTGCTTCAGCACCCCTTTGGCAGACTAATGCGCTATGTAACAAATTAATCCAAACTTCTATGGCTTAGCACCATATCCATTTGTCATCTCACAGTTCTACAGAACCAGTCAGAAGTCTGTGTAGACTTGGCTGTGCTCTCTGCCCAGTGTCTCACATCCAAGGTGTTGGCTAGGCTGAGCTCCCATCAGGAGGCTCTAGCAAAGAATCTGCTTTCAAGTTCAGTCAGGTTGTGGGCAGAATCCAGTTCCTTGTGGTTGTTGGACTGAGGTTCCGGTTTTCTTGCTGATCGTAGGCCAGGAGCCTTTCTCTGCTCCCTGGGACCATTCTCAGGCCTTTTCCACATGGAACTCTCCATTTGCAAAGCCAGCGGGGGCATATCAAATCCTTCTCATTCTTGGAGTTTCTTTGACTTCCTCTTCTGCGATTAGCCAGAGAAAACTCTCTGCTCTGAAATGCTCATGTTCTTAGTTCAGGCCTACCCAGATGTTCTTCCTACTTTAAAGTCAACTGATTAGTAACCTAATTACATCTGCAAAATCCCTTTAAGCATTTAATTGTAACATAATAATAGAAGTAATACAGGGATAAAAGGTGATGGAACCACTTTAGGATTCTACCCACCACACTTAGCTTAAACATACCTCTTCTGGTCTAGATATTATAACTATACTCAGATTTGAGTTTCCATGATTTACAAACAATGAAAAAGTTATATATATAAAATCTCAGAAGAAAATTGGAACACCATTAGTTTAAGTTTTGTTCAAAGTTCTTTAATTAATGACAAATCACTTTACTTATAACTCATTTTATCGGTAGTTCATGTATAATTTTGCTGGGTTTTAAGAGAGTAAAAATATACTTCATAGAGAGTAAACTACATGTTTTCCCAAGTTCCCCATTACAGATAATAAGGTATACAGAATGTAAGCTAAAAGACAAGTATGTGGACTTTAATATATAAGTCTTTTGAAGTAAGTATAAAACAAGGTTGAAACTTTTCCCCATGAGTATCAAGTGGTATTTGTAATAGCAGCCCTGTAAGCTAAGACAGTTTTTGAAGTGAGAAAATGGCCTGAAAAGTCTAGAGCAACAATTCCTAAGGTGAACCTTATAAACATTACTCTCATGACGTCCTCTGTAGAAGTTGATATTATTTATGAATTCCAGAAAGAGATATTGATTGTGTTTGTAAACTGGTCGGTTCCTCTGGGCGTGATGCCCTTTGATTGTATTAAATTCAAAGCTTACATTTACTTTATTAAATTAAGACTAAGGCTTTGATTCAGCCACATCAAAAGGGCATTGAGTCCCTGCCCCCTTGGTAGACGGACACTCACACAAAAAAAGACATGGCAGAGGAAGAAAGCAGCTCATTAGACATGGCAGAGGCCCCAGGAAGAGAGAAGATCCTGATAGTCTATAGCTGACCTTATGAAGAGACCAGAGCAGCTAAGCTCAGACAAAAACAAGCCCTGCGGAAAGAGATGAGCCTATGCCAGCCTACAGTTGAGATTGGAAGAAGCTGGGACTACAGAGACTTAAGAGGAAGAAGGAAGGCTGAACCCTCACAGACATCGTCTGCCATCTTGCTTCAACAGGTGGCCAATGACTTTGGGTGAGAACGTACCTCTTATGGTACCTTGAGTTGGACTCTTTAGGGCCTTGAGACTGTACACTTTTACCCCAAATAAAAGCCAACAGAGTTCTGGTACTTTGCATCAGTACGCCTTTGGCTGGCTAATGCATCCTCCAAAAAATTGCGGCAGACTGACCATATGTTCGTGAAATGCTGCCCACAATATCTCTTCTGGATGGAGACTTCCAATTTACATTAGCATTTCGAAGGAGCTGAGAAGACCTGTAGTAAATAAATCTATTTGCTCAAGCCAAGATTGCCCACATTTACTTCATAATGATCCACCCGGCACTTGTAAAGGGATAGGCAGGCTGCTTGGAGAGACAGACCCAATGCACACTTGCAAAAGGCAATGAAGGTATTGCCTCTTTCCTTCCATATGCTTGTGGTTGTTTTTTGTTTGTTTGTTTTTGTTTTTGCCACTTTCTCCCTCTCATTTTCTATGTTCTGCCAATTTGCAAAGTACACATGAAAACTGTGTTGTCTCCACTTATCCCAGATTGTTTTGGCTCCACATGTCCTGGAACTCAGTTGCTTTCTCAGTGTTAAGCTTTGGCAGTTGCCACCAAGCTTCACCTCCTCACACAGTTCCTGCTCTAGCCTTCCATGATCTGAGGGCTGGACTTGGATATGGCTTCCATGGTGCTTGCTATGCACCCCCAGAGGCCAGGTTGGGCCCAGCCAGATGCATGGGGACTCTGGCTCCTTCTATCACGTCCAGACTCGGCCAAGTGCAGAGCTGGGAGCAAAGACCTGGCTTCCCTGGTGGGTGCATGAAGGGGCCAGGGAATAGCTTGTCAATGAGCAAAACTTTGCCATTAAGACAGGAAGGAGCCAGCACATACATTTCAGATGAATTCCTCTTTCTCTCTCCTTTCGATAGACTCTAATCCAATGAGATCTATCCAACAACAGCAACAGCAACCACAAAATGCTTTGGGATTGAAGTTTTGGTTAACTCTTGCCAACTCTGGCCCCTGTGGGTGAGGAGGTGCCGTGGTTATGCACAGTCTATCCACAAGACATTTTATGTGGCTGAGCAACTGGCTGTGTTTTCTTCAGAAGCTCAGACTTGCTCAATATGCTCCACTGTGTATTTGCTTTGTCACTTTCTCTACCTCACTTCCTATCCTCACTCTTGCTAGCCTGGGATTGCATCTCCCAATAAAGACTTAGCACATAACCTTTTCATAACCTAGGTACAAACATCCTTTATAAGATTTTGTTAGAATGATAAGTACCAAAGACTTAAAATAATCTCACAGATGGGACACCCTAAAAATATGGAATTTTATTTGAAGAATACAATTGAGAATTAAGATGTTCATATTCTATAGCACCCATGACCTTTAATGCTCATTGATGGAGAGGAAAAAGGTAGGCTTCAGAAAAAGAATAAAAAATAGAAAATAGAGAGTGAGGTAAAGGGATTGAAGAGAAAAGCACAGAAGGGGGAAATACATTATAAAATAAGAGATCAAAAGAGAGATGGATGAGTTACACAGTTGTGTGTTGTATCCTTGTGATTCTCAAAACATGGCTGAGTGTGCATGCACACACATGAGTCACAAAGGGATGTATTTTAGTTTGCTAGGTTGCTGAAATGCAGATACCAGAAATGGGTTGGCTTTTAACAGTGAGAATGTATTAACTAACAAGCTTACAGTTTTGAGGCTGAGAAAAATGTCCAAATCAAGGCATCATCAAGGCAATGCTTTCTTCCCAAAGACTGGCTGCCAGTGATCTGTGGCTCCTCTGCCATGTGGCAAGGCACATGGTGGTGGCTGCTGGTCTCTCCCTTCTCTTCCAGATTTCACTGCTTTCAGAGTCTTGCTTCCGTGGCTTTCTCTCTCTTTGTCAGAATTTCATTCTCTTATAAAGGACTCCAGTAAGAGGATTAAGACCCACCCTGAATGAGATGGGTCACATCTTAACTTAAAGTTCCTACATTCCAAAAGATCCTACTTACAATGGGTCCACACCCACAGGAATAGGTTAATTTTAAGAACATACTTTGCTGGGGTCCATACAGCTTCAAACTATTACAGGATGTAAATCAAAATGAGTGGGCAGTGGGAAATGCCAATGTCTATCTAAAGGGGGCCTGGGTTCAAAAGAATTGAGAAGCACTGCTACATGCACTGAGGGAATTAGATGTAAGAAACACATATTGATTTTGAATTGTCAAGGTTCATAGATTCACAGATTTATGGCTTCCTTACCCTCCCAATTTCCAACTGAAAGGAATATCATATCATATCATATATCATACCATATCATAATAAATATAATAAAAATCCCAAACCACGGATACAAACGAGAGAAGCATACTGCCCAGGGATCTAAGCCCAGGAAGCTCTGATGGCAAGAAGTGCAGGTATGAGCCAAACCAGGTGAGCACCGCCCTGCTGCCTCCCAATCTGCCTGACGTGTGGAAGCCTGTTCAGGAAGCAAACAAAGAAATTCACCCCAACCCCTTCTCTACTCTCCTGCACTAACACTTCCTCGACTGGTTCAAAGGAGAAAAAGTTAGGCTGGAAGGAGTCTGGGGTGGGAGGATTCTGGGGGGAGAGAAGGATGCTGGAGGGTGTAGCATGTCAAACACAAAGAGAAGCTGCTAAAACTCCTGGAACCAGAGATAGCCCCTCCAGCTTGAAGCCCCATCCCTATCTCACATGAACAGAGAAAAATTACAGTAAATGGGAACTAAAAGAACTGAGAAGGCACTATAGATCCTTTGGCAGAATCCAGCTCACCAGTATCAAACAAACTGTGTGTCATCTATAAATACAAGTAGAAGAAAACCACCAAGCAGGAGATAGACTCAGCAATTCAAAACAGAAGAGTAACCTGAGCCCTTGGAACGCATGTTTTTCAGTAAACTAGCTAGTAACTAAAATCAGGAAGTAACTAAAAACACACGAATTCAGAGTAACAGTGAGATGCAAGAGATTACTGCATTGGTAAAATCAGAGCAGTCAGTTATGAAAAAGGAGCATTCAGCAGAAAGGAGTTATTGCAGATTAAAATCATAATTGCTGAAATTAAAAACAAATGAAATAAACTCAATGGGAGCAGCAAGCAGCAGACTGAACACTGGAGAAAAGGGAATTAGTGACCTAGAAAACCAGTGAGAAGAAGTTTTTTTAGAAAACAGAGGAAAAAGGCAAAGGAGGTGAAATCTGAGAGAAGAGGAGCAGAGGAGGTCCAATGTGCAAACAGCAATTATTCCATAAGTGGGAAACAGAAGAGAGAGAAGTTTAAGTAAATCCAGGAGAAAAACTCTGAGTACAAGAAAAACTGAGTGGAGCAGCAGGCAGAGGAATGAGAGTAGAATCACAATTTTGCAGTTACTCTCATTTAGCCCCAACCTCCAGCCCAGACCCCACCCTGTCCTTCAGCTAGGGCTAGTGTTTGTTCCTGATTCAAAATCAGTTTGAGTCTAACTTCCCAGACAGAGGACTTGCAACCTTCTGCACAGGGCCAGAGAAGGGCAATTGCCTTACCTGTATGACTGGGCCTGGGTAAGGGGCCTGGGAGCCTAACTGTTCCTTTAAAGACTTTCAAGAATTTCTTCTGTGTTCAGTTCTACCTGGCACCCAGCTTGTAGAAGTGCCTGAGCCTTTTTTGGATTCTAGAGTGGAGGTTTGCTTGTTTTATTGTTTGTTCCCCAAAATTCTCTTCCATCTTTACCTTAGGATTCAGTTTTCTTTGCTGTGCTGTCAGTTATTGATTCATATTTAATATGGAAAGAAATTTGTATTTTAGGTAAAAACAAAAATGAGGTTTCAAAAGCACATATAATTTCATTGGTATAAAATAATCTGTATTTATGCCTATATATTGAAAATGTCAGAAAGGAAAGACACCCACAAAGTTCATCTAAAAGTTCTGAGCAGTTACATTAGAGGTGATTTCTTTTTTGTACACTTTTTTTTTTGGCATTTAATACATGTAACTATATCCACTTTGGACAAACAAAGACATTGTATATGAATGTAAAACTATATATTAGAAGGATGGTGTATTAGTCAGCCAAAGGGGTGCTGATGCAAAACACCAGAAATTGGTTGGTCTTTATAAAGGGTATTTATTTGGGATAGAAGCTTACAGTTAGCAGGCCATAAAGCGTAAGTTACTTCCCTCATCAAAGTCTATGGCCATGTGTTGGAGCAAGATGGCTGCTGACATCTGCCAGGGTTCAGGCTTCCTGGGTTCCTCTCTTCCCGGGGCTTATCTCTCTCCAGGCTCAGGCTTTGCTTTTCCTTTCCTGGGGCCTTCTCTCCTTCCTCAGGACCAAGCTCCTCTGTGTGCTTACTTCCCTTGGCTCCAGCTTGAGACTCCAACATCAGAACTCAAACTCTGTCCTTTGTCACGTCTTTTATCTTTGATTCCCCACCCACCAATGGGCAGGGCTCAACACCCTACTGATGTGGTCCAGTCAATGCCCTAATCATAACTTAATCATGCCCAGATGAACAGACCAGTTTACAAGCATAATCCAATATCCATTTTTGGAATTCATAACTTTATCAAACTGCCAAACTGCTACAGATGGGTAAGGAGTTTCATTGAGGGAAATATAGTGAACATGGCAAGGAGAAAGGGAAAAGAAGGGGCCTCCAGATTCAGATCAAAGCATTAATCCAAGGCTGGTTTCAGAGGTAGAAAAGTGAGGCCCAATTCCTGACAACTATCATTGAAATTAATTGTTAGTGGGGAGACAGGGATGAGTGGGGATGCAGTGGGGGATTGTTTTCTTAAAAGTCTCTCAAATGGTATTTACTTTCTCTTGGAATTTAGGAAAAAATTAAAAATGCAAAACATTGAGACAAATCAAGAACCTCTCATTAGGTACAGTTAAGTCTTTAAATACCTAAGACAAGTGTGTTCTTATTACTAACAAATCAGTTCTCATGAATGAGTTTTCATGAGAACTTGAATTTTGTGGGCTGGATCCCTTGATATTGTCCTTTGGGTCTCAGGGGGCACTGTTGACTTGCTTCAGTCTTTTTTCTTTCTCTTCTTTGGATTGGGTCATTTCTATTGATCTACTTTCAAGTTCACTTATTCTTTCTTCTGCCATCTCCAACTGTTGTTGAACCCATTAGATGAATTTTTCATTTCAGTTATTATACTTTCAGCTCTAGAATTTCCATCTTTTAATAGTTAACATTTTTCTATTGAGATTCCCTATCTATTCACTCATTAAGATCATTTTCCCTTTAATCCTTTGACCATGCCTCTAATAGCTGCTTTGAAGTCTTTGGCTATTAAATCCAATGTGCAGGCCCACTTAGAGTCAGTTTCTATTGATTGCCTTTTTCACCCCATGCATGACTACATTTTCCTGTTTCTTTGCATATCTATAAGACATGGCTTGATATGTTAGAGGACAGCACATACAGCTGGCAGATAATAATCATTTCAGCCACTCTGAATCCTGTTTCTGAGGATTGTTGCTTTTTTGTTCTAGTAGGATGTTAAGGGAACTCAAATTGCAAACTCTGACCATCCTGCAAGTGCACAGATGATAACTCTGCTCAATTTTACACCTTCCAGCAGCAGCTGCTTTTAGTATGGCCCTAGTGGCTTTCCTATGCCTGAATGGGTTGATAGTCAGCCAAGGATTTGGGAAAAGTTTATATTCAGATTTTGGGGTTCACACTTCTATGGTTCTCTTGCTTCTGGGGAATCTCACTCTCTTAATTTCCGCTGGTCTGCCAGTTTGGGGCCTTTTTCTCTGAAGTATTTAGCCAGTAGGGATTCAGCTTTCAGCCACTCAAGCTATACACAGGTTAGGGAAAGCAAGCACTTCATAAGTGAATACGTGAATTTGGTATTTATTTCTTTTTTCTAAGACAATCAAGTTGGAAAAATGGGAAATAGCATAGCTTGGTTCTAATAACATAATAACTTACAGGATAATAATGGCTCTTTCCAGATTTTATTTTAATTAAAAATTACTTGATCTTTTCTTGATAAAAAACACTCCAAAAGATAGGAATAGAAGGAAACTTTCTCAATATGATAAAGTGCATATATGAAAAACCCACAGCTAACATTGT
>JAQZBX010086688.1:0-12969 GCA_029593785.1 Cabassous unicinctus | reverse complement strand
TAAAAAAAAAAAAAAAAAAACACTATTGGGGGAGTGGGTGTAGCTCAGTGGTTGAGCACCTGCTTCGCCTGTATGAGGTCCTGGGTTCAATCCCTGGAACATCCTAAAAAAAACAAAAACAAACAAAACACACTATGAAGTATATTATGCAAAAAGTAAATGTTACCACATTGCCATGCCCCAGAAATGCTGCATACTGTTAATACTTTAATGTATATTATTCTATATTTTTTCCTCTGCATTTGAACATCTGTGTATGTGTATGTTAGTACATGCATAGGCAAATAATATAAATATATATATCCACATATACAATACACATATATGTGTGTACAAAAACAAGATTTAACTACAGATAGTTTTCCTCTTAATAATTTATCTAGAATTCTTTCCTTTTCAGTATTTGTAGACCTACCTTATTCTTTTTTACAACTCTATAGTATTCCTTGGAATGGATGTTCAAACATCCATTTAAACATTTCCCAATCTATAGACATTTAGGTTATTTTCAAATTTTTGCTGTCATAAGCAGTGCTGAAGTAAACAGCATTTGCTTTTATCTTTACGAAGTTAAGGGAGTGTTTCTTTAGAATGACTGCCTAGAAGTGGAATTGTGGGGTTAGATGCTATTTAATATTTCTTTAAAACGTGTATCCTTTCTCCTTTCTACAAACTTCTTCAAAAACAAAGTGTAAATTTAAATAAATTGATTGGCGTTGTTTTAAGGGTAGACGAACCAGAAATAGTACTTATTTTAATTTTCTGAACTTATTTACCTATACAATGTTTTGCTTTCTTTTCTTAAGTTACTATTTACTGGAAGAGCTGACTAAAGATGGGAAAAAGCAAAATATTTGATAATGGGCTTCATTCTGACTCTAGTACCCTAAACTATATAATCAAATATATTTAGATAGATATATTAATTTATAATTTAGCTGTATAAACGAATCAATTAAAGTAACTTGAAACTTAATCATTATCTTGACTCCACAGAGAACAGTATACCAAAAATATTGCTGAACAGGAGAACCTTGGAAAGGTAAGAATGTATTTATTTTTTAAAATGTATCTAATTCAGGCTTGTTACTACATGGTTATGACATTGTCATCCTTTTAAAAATGTTAGACTACAGTGTTTGAGGGAAATTGGGTCCCCGTTAATCTCTACCAAAGATGAAAACCCTTCCAGAGAATTTAGTTTTATAAAAGTGAAGTCAAATGGACATTTTTTCCACCCACAAATGGATTTTTTTGGGGAAAAAAATCATCTAGCATTAGGTAACAAAGAGTTCATGATAAAGTTCTAAATAGCAAAAATGTCCCCTATAATCCACTGCAATTTTTTTTTTCAGATTGTTCCCAAGTATCTCTGTTAATAAGTACACATTTACTCACTAATTTTATTTAATAAAAACAAAGCTCTTAATAATGAGTCTGGCGCTGGTCCAAGCACTTTTCAAACACTGATTCATTTAATAGAAGTAATCAAAAAAACCTTGCTTGAGATATTCAGCTCCCTTCCTGCCAGTTTTATATGAGGGCTTCTGAAAAGAGGAGTGTGTTGATAGAGTCTTATTTTCTCAGTTCTCTGAGCCTTTCTTAGTGGAAGTGATGCAAGATTGTCAGTAAGGACTTTGACCATCAGGACTTAAATTACCAACTAATTGATTATTCTAATTAACTTCTCAAAGCAACACTTTTTTTTTTATTTTTTAAGATTTGTTTTTATATATTTATTCCCCCTTGCTGCTTGTGTTCTTTGTGTCCATTTGCTGCACATTTTTCTGTGTCTGCTTATCTTCCTTTGTTGAGTCATCTTGCTGTGTCAGCTCACTGCGCCGCGCAGGCTGGCTTGCCTTCACCAGAAGGCCCCAGGAATTGAACCCGGGCCCTCCCATATGGTAAACGGGAGCCCAACCAATTGAGCCACAGCCGCTTCCCAAAGCAACCATTTTTTTTTTTTTTTTAAAGATTTATTTATTTATTTATTTATTTATCCCCCCCCTTGCTGCTTGTGCTTGCTGTGTCCATTCGCTGTGTGTTTTCTTCGTGTCTGCTTATCTTCCCCTTGCTGTGAGGTCCCACTGTATCAGCCCACCACGCCACGCGGGCTGGCCTGCCCTCACAAGGAGGCGCCAGGAAGCGAACCCGGGGCCTCACACATGGTAAACGGGGGCTCTATCGATTGAGCCACACCCGCTTCCTGTTGTGAGGTCTTGCTGCATCAGCCCACCGGGCCGCGTGGGCCGGCCTGCCCTCACAAGGAGGCCCCGGGAAGCGAATCCGGGGCCTCCCATATGGTAAACGGGAGCTCTATCCATTGAGCCACACCCGCTTCCCCAAAGCAACACATTTTGACAGTTATTTTAAAGACATAAGCTTGTCATTCTTTTAAAAAAAAAAAAAAAGGATCTGTCAACAGCTTGGAGGAAAGCTGACCAGTCATCAGGTGGATGGTGTTAGTCCTAGGTCTCTGGTTCTAAATAAGCCCATTCGCCACTTTGTAGCTCACTTCCTCATATTTAAACTCAAGTAGGTAGATTAGAAAGTAAAACATTCAATTGCCTAAATGAGCTCTGGGATCATTGAGATGATTTTAAGTCCATATTGCATAGTGAAGGTTAACCATGATTCACCGCACACCGTTTTATCTGTTTCTTAGGGATTGTTACGCTGCAATTTTTCTCATAAAATATTGACTATATACTGGTATCTAATTTCACTGTACAAATATATGTGCAAATATATGTGCAAAACTGTGGTTTGTTTCAATCTTAATGCAATTATAGTTTCTTGATCAGATTAAAAAAATCATTGATGGCAAAATTATTCATTCTTATTTACATTTTTGGATTTAAAACATTATTTAATACATGCATATATTGATGATTTTACATAAAAGCTGAATTAACTCCCAGAAACCCGTAAGTAATATTATAAAGGTGAACTTTTAAATAAGTAAATGGTATAGAAAACAATGGAGTAATTGCTAAGTTGAATAGATATGGTCTCCACTTTCTAAAAAACCTTTTTATTATGGAAAATTTGAAACCTGTATAAAAGTAGCAATAATAATATAATGAACTTGCACGTATCCATCATACAACTTCAACAATTAAATTTGTGCCCAGTCTTGTTTTATCTAGAGTCCCATCCATTATCCTTCCCCAAACCAACATAGACTGACACCCACAGACCCCCTCAAAGTGACTTTCTGGAGTTAAACCAGCCTATAACCTACGGTTCACACCACCATATACCAGAATAGTCACCTTAACAAATATTATGGAATATTGTACTGAAATATTCCCTCTACTATATTCACCTCTTCCTCTAAAAGAACAGTAAAATCTGTGATAACTATTTTTTGTACATTGCAACTATAAACAAAATAATTTGAATTAAAGGACAATGTTAAAAATAGATAACATACTACATAGTAGTTGTATTCATGTAGTTAAAGGTTTCAGATATGCACGAGTATGAAGCAAATTTAATTTAATATTTCTGGCACAGATAGTGCCCCCATACTGTCTTTGTTTCTTTAAATAACTTATGGGTTGTTAGGATTTCTTACAAGGAAATTATTCTGATAATATAAGAAAGTTATAATGCAATAGTATCTTAATCTTAAATGCATGCTCAGAACACTCAAATATCTTGATTTGACTCAGTGATCTTATGAAATACTTTTCTTTTAGTTATAAAGATAAAATTGTTTGCTATAAGATATTTTATTTGTAACAGAGATTTAAATAGATGTATTCACATGCCACGTATTGTATCAGAAATATTCTGGTGGGAGAGGAGGTGGCTCAAGCTATTGGGCACCACCTCCCTTCCACATGGGAGATCCCCGGTTCGGTTCCCGGTACCTCCTAAAAAGAAGACGAGCACACAATGAACAGACACAGAGAGCGAGAGCAGACAGCAAGTGCAAAACAGCAAGGGGCGGGGGGGAATAAATAAAACCTTAAAAAAAAAAAACACAAAACTTTTCTGGTTACAACCAAATTATATTTTCTTAATTCTGTTTTATTTTCTTTTGCTGTTAGCTGTCAAACTTTACTTTCCTTATCCATAGCTGGAGTGGGCAGTCTTTAATAAGCAGTTTGAATCTGGTCCTCAGCTTAGTTTATCTTCTTA
Organism: Cabassous unicinctus; assembly: GCA_029593785.1. Lineage (NCBI taxonomy): Eukaryota > Metazoa > Chordata > Mammalia > Cingulata > Chlamyphoridae > Cabassous > Cabassous unicinctus. The sequence goes on along the minus strand of JAQZBX010086688.1, from coordinate 8,820 downwards.
TTTGGGCAAGTAACAACTACCAGCCTGCTTCTGTCTTTTCTTGTGTTTTTTTTTCTCCTGGTGATTTTCTAACACTCTGGCTCAGTATATGTGTTTCTGCCACACTGTTGCCTTAGATGTGTACTAGGATCTTCTCTTCGTTTCACTCTCAGTTTTTCCTTCCTTCTTTCCTTCCTTGCTTCCTTCCTTCCTTCCATCCATCCATCCATCCCTTTCATTGTTTCTGATTTTATGCACTACCGTGTTCAGTTGCCCTTCATCAATTTTCTATTATATAGAACCAAAGTAGATTTTTGCATATTTATTGAAAAATTTTCTTATTGCTGTTCATAATTTTAAAGTCCAAGAGTAGAGCAGTTTTGGCAGGTGGAGCCATATAGGCCAATACTAACAAAAAACTTTTTTTTTTTTTTTTTGAGGTACTGGGGGCCGGGGATTAAACCCAGGACCTCGTATGTAGGAAGCTGGTGCTCAACTGCTGAGCCACATCGGCTCCCATGCGTTGGTTTTTTCATTTCTTTTGCTTGTTGTTTGTTTTTGTTTTTTCTAGGAGGCACTGGGAATTGAAACTGGGACCTCCCATGTGGGAAGCAGGTGCTCAACTGCTTGAGCTATATCTGCTCCCACAAAAACCATTCTGATAAGGATTTTAGCCCACTTAATAGTATGCTTTTTTTTCTTTTTTAAATCACTGGGCCTTCTGCCTGGTAATTGTATATAATTTAATTTATTTGGGCATACATGTACTATTTAAAGATGGAATACAGGTAATCTAAGCACCTTTAAAATATATATATATATATAAAATAAAATTTTAAAAAATAAATAAATAAATATTAAGATAACAACTAAACAACAACAACAAAAAAGATGGAATACAATACTTAACATACACAATAGTTGATTATCAATCATTTCCATTCTATTGTATGTGAAAAAAAAATCTTATGATACTCTTATTAGCCCTTATTATTATCCTTAAGTGACAATTGAGAAAACTAAGTGTCTTAAGGTCATACAATTCGTAACAAAGCCAAGATTGAAAGTCACGTCTTTTGGCTGCCATACTCTTCATTCTTTCTTCTACACCATGATACTTTTCTACTATCTGGACTCCCTTTATTGTTTATCCTCCCTTTTATATTTTTCTATTCCTTCTAACTTCAGGTTGTCCTACTTCTATCATAAATTTAATTGACTTCTGTCATCTTACTTTTGATACATCATAAGATAACCTGGTTTAGTTAACTATTATCCATCAAATGTACAAAAACATGCCATATTCCGCTGACTGTAGCAATAGAAATAAATCCCTGTAACTGACATTTAATCATCTTTGGTTTTTTTAATGACAGAAACTCCGGGAGAAGCAAAAGGCTGTACGAGAAAGTCATGGTCCAAATATGAAACAAGCAAAAATGTGGCGTGATTTTGAACAATTGATGGAATGTAAGAAACAGTGCTTTCTGAAACAGCAAAGCCAAACTTCTGTTGGTCAGGTAATTCAGGAGGGAGGAGAGGACCGGCTGATACTCTGAATTCATGTGTCATCATTTTGGGCTTTTAATTGATACTACTAGCTATAAACGTAATCCCATGATGTATTTCTTTTCTTGAAGGTGATTTGTACATTTTGCTTTCAGATTAACCATTCCCTATTAAGTTTTCTTTGAAAATAATGTGGAGGTAGATTTAGGTTTTAAAGTTTCTTAAAATATAAAAGAGGCTTTTATTGTTTTGCTTAGCTTAGACATAAGTGGTGTCTTCTGAGTTTTATGAGACAGGAGACTTAAGTTTAATATCTGTAAATGTAAACATACATCCATTAGAAACATGTAGGTTTTTTGTTTTCTTTTAAGTAATAACCCAATGGCTTAATGTTTTTCTTAATCTTTTTTTTTAACTTTAGAGGAATCTTTTAGGAACTAATATCTCTTGTTTTGAAGAAACATTTATCTGAAGTTCAGCAATTCCTACAGTTTCACTTCAGTTTCTTTTTCTTCTGTTAATTCAAGAAAAGTTAATATTTTGAATTATATATTTGTTGTATTTGTGTAATTTAAAGGCAAATAAAACTTGATGCACACATCATGGTTATTTATTTCAAATTAAGTAGTTGACATGTCAAAATTTATTCTTTTTTAGGTAAGTAGTCACATTATAGTATTATTAAATTTAAATTTAAGGATTATTACTTATTTTCACCAAAAATCTAATGTAGTATTTAAGCCTTGGGAACTATTATTTTAAGTATAAAACATTGTCATAGGATATTGTTTTAGTTTCCTTAGCTGCTCAAGCTAATGCCATGAAATGGGTCAAGTTAAACAAAGGGAATTTATTTGCTTACAGTTTGAGACTAAAAGAAAGTCCAAATCAAGGCAATGCTTTCCCCCCAAAGGCTGTGGTGTTCTGGGGCTGGCTGCTGGTGATTCTTCATACTTAACTTGCCACATGGTAATGCACATGGAGGCCTCTCCTGACCTCTCTGTTCTTCAGGTTTCATTAATTTCAGCTTCTTACTTCCTGTGGCTTTCTCTTTCTGTCTGAATTTCACTCTGTTTATAAAGGACTCCAGTAACAGGATTAAGATCCATTCTGATTGAGGTGGGCCACACCTTCTTAACTGAAGTAATGTCATAAGGTCCTACTTACAATATAATATGTTCATACCTACAGAAATGGATTAGATTTAAGAACATGTTTTTCTAGTGTACCTACAGCTTCAAACCGCCACAGATATAGATATTATTAAAAAGTTAGCACAAGATTCCTAGTGAAATTCAAGAGTTCAGAGTAATTTTAATTTCTGCCTCATTTGGGCAAGGTACTTGAAGATGTCTTTGCTTTTCTTTAAAGAAAAATACTAAATTCATATGCCACTCTTCAATTTCAGTTTCAGTATTATTTTTTCAAAATGCCTTACCTTTAGATTGAGAACTCAAATTTTAGAATAGTTAGCATGTCTATCTTGGGCTAGTTCAGTTCAGGTATCCTAAAAAAAAAAATTTAGTGAAGAAAGTTGTTTCTTCCCTGTACAGGATATATAAACTTGACTATGATTTTGGATCTCTTTGTTCCCAAATATGTTCTACTCTTAATTTTTGTTTGAGAAGAATGTTTGTAAGCTTTTTTTGCTTTTTTTTTTTTTTGATAATCAGAAAACCTTACTAGGCCAGAGATATTTTCCAGGCCATCGCAAGAAGAGATGAGATCCATCATCTGAATTTACCAGAAAATAGTAAATTGTAGAAAGAAACTTCTTTAAAAATTTTTTAAAGAAAAACAAAAGCATTTCAATGTTCAGTGTTAGTAGGAGATTTGAATATAGCCTCAGCTAGGTTTATCATCTTGGTTGGGCAAGTATCGCCTATCAGCATTTTCATTGTGCCACTAGATCAACCAGAGATGAACCATACATTAATAGATGAAAAGATGGGTTTCATTGTGTGGCAACAAGCTCTCCTTAATTTAATAATTAATATTTGAACATTGAGGTAGATAAATTTGTGCAATATTGGCTACTTGTTATTTTTGAGCCAGTAGTAAATGGTGCTCCTTTAACTGAGAATTTCCAAATATTTGAAAAGGATTAGGTGCCTTTCATAGAAACAGTATTTTATTACCTAAGGAGCATCGAGATTATTAAGCCGAGTGATGAAAAAAATTTAGCACTGTATTGTCTTTGGTACTCTTCTCTTTCTAAAACAAAAAAAGATTTTTTATTTATTTATTTATTTATATTTTAAAGATTTATTTATTTATCCCCCCTTGCTGCTTGTGCTCGCTGTGTCCATTTGCTGTGCATTTTTCTGTGTCTGCTTGTCTCCCTTTTGTTGGGTTGTTCTGCTGCGTCAGCTCACCGCGCCGCCCGGGCTGGCTTGCCTTCACCAGGAGGCCACAGGAATCGAACCCGGGGCCTCCATATGGTAAACGGGAGCCCTACTGACTGAGCCACATCCGCTACCCTATTTTTATTTATTTATTCCCCCCCTCGTTGTTTGCACTCTCTGTCTGCTCTCTGTGTCTGCTCGTCCTCTCTTTAGGAGCCAAACCTGGGACCTCCCATGTTGGGAGAGAGGCTCTCAATCGCTTGAGCCACCTCCACTCCCTTCTTTTTTGTGTCTCTCATTTTGTTACCTCTTTGTGCCTCCTTGTTGCATCATCTTATTGCGTCAGCTCGCCGCACTAGCCCATCATGCCAGCCCATTGCGCCAGCTAGCTGTCTTGCTCATCTTCTCCATAACGCAGTGGGAACCGAACTCAGGACCTCCCATGTGGTAGGCGGGAGCTCAATTGCTTGAGCCACATCTGCTTCCCACTCTTCTCTTTTTAAAGAGTATCTGTTAGCTATTCCAAGGAATGCTTATAATTCTACTGATTTATTACTCCACACAGAAAGCATTTGTAGATCAAACACTAAGCTCCAAAATTACTTTATTAACTGGGTAAGAACATCATTATTACTTCAAGAAAAGCAAAATTTTAAAAAAGCCTGAAAAGTACAAAGTTATTTATAGTTTTTATGTAACATTGGACATTTAATAATGCAGCTTAATGGGTTTTGCACCATGACTTTCCACTCATTTTGTGATTTGATTGGAACATTAAAAAGCTTTGACTAACTCTGACAGTTCTTGACAGCTGGCAATTACAGAAGAAGAGCTTGTTACGTTCCTCCTTAGGATTGAGACTCTAACTGGCTAATTGGGAGAGTACTTAATGGTTTTAGAAAATCATCTGTCTTCTAAGTGATGGCCCAAATAAAGGTGAAAAATGTACCCCATGAAATCTGCCTCTGCTTTCACAGACTTCCTTCTTCTAGTACTTGTTGCCAACTCTTGCTTGGGACTGACTGTATAAACTGTAAATTTCAAAAGGCCTCTGCTTATCTTGCTTTCTGTATTAGGTCAGGAAATAATCCAACTTTTAAAGGTTGTCCTTTCAAAAGAATTTTATAATAGGATAATATATTTTCTGTTATAAATCTATTACCAACTTAATCCCAGATCATGTATTTTCCAGATTTAGAGAGTATACCAGAAGGGTCTTAGTACATTGTGCATAGGCATTTGAAATCAAACCAAATCTCAGGAAATTGCAGAACACCTCATTTTTCTTCTTTAGATTTAATCCAGAGAGCAGCAGTAATAAAAGAAGCCATTTCACTGAACTTATCAAATAACTTCAAATGTATTATTTTGCTTAATTAGTTTATATAATGTATATAAAGTTCTTGGAAAATTGGAAGCTCTGTGTATTTTCCAAGTGTGTTTCTCAGGTTTTTGAAGCTAACATGATGCAGAACACTTCTTGATAATTTGAGGAAAATAAGAAGCTGGATATGTTGCTCAAACTAAAATATGTATGTGTAGAATTCTTCTGAAATGAATTTGAAAACATGCACGACTGGGTTGCTTTCCAAAGATACTGTTACAAAGGCAAAATTAAAGTTTTTATTGAAAAATGGTTTCAAAGGGAGATGTGTATCTCAGAGGAACTTTCTTGACTTCCACAGGCATTCACCCAACATGAGTGAGTGACTAATGAGTGAGAATCAAAAACTTGTTTCTGCAAAGGGTTCCAGGCGCTTATGTCATTTCTCTGACTTGGCATGAAGGAGTGTTTAGCCCTAGGGAATGGGTAAGATAGCACGCTGATGATTAACTTGCCTTAAACTTAGTTATATCAATATCTTCTCCATTATTATAGTGCAGGTGAGATCTAGATTACTTATGCAACAAATCTTTCTTTATTAGACAATCCATGGCAGCCAGGGAGGAAATAAAGTTGCATCTATGTAAAAAATGCAGTTGCTTCCCTATTCAAACTGGCCTAGCTGCTCCTCCCTTTCCTTTTTTTTTTCAAAGATTTATTTACTTATTTATTCCCCTCCTCCCCGCTTTGTTTTGCGCTCACTGTCTGCTCTCTGTGTGTTCTGTGTTTGCTTGTCTTCTCTTCAGGTGGCAACAGGAACTGATCCTAGGACCTTCTGGAGTCGGAGAAAGGCACTCAATCTCTTGTGCCACCTCAGCTCCCAGGTCTGCTGAGTCTCTTATTTTCTCTCCTCAGTGTCTCTTTGTCGCATCATCTTGCTGCTTCAGCTCTCCACGCGGGTCAGCACTCTGCGTGGGCCAGCTCTCTACTCAGGCCAGCTCGCCATGCGAGCAAGCTTGCCTTTCACCAGGAGGCCCCGGAATCGAACCCTGGACCTCCTATATGGTAGAGAGGAGCCCAATCATTTGAGCCACATCCGTTTCCCCGTCCCTTTCCTTTTAATAAAAGAAGTTTCATTAGAGCTCTTTGGTCTATGGCAGCCAGGAATGAGGAGGATAGAGAGGGATCATTAAATGTTACCTATTTTCAGGTTTTTTTAATCTTAAAAGGAGAAAGTTGGCTATAACTATTGTTTAGTCCTACCACATCCTTGCAAAAGAAATTTAAAAAGTAAAACACAGAATCCCAATAAACGTTTTCTAGACAGTTGGACAAACATAGGCTTTCTGCTCAAATGCTCCCTCTTTTGGCAAACTATTAGTACTTTCTCAGCACACACTCCAATAATTTCACAATTTCCTTTCTAGAAGTGCTGAGAAACTTGAGTCACCAAACTTGGTTGACTGCTATGGAAATTGACTATTCAGAGCACAGAAGGAAATTAAGGATTTCTGTTTTTCGGTCAAATTATTAGTTTCCACCTCAGTTCAAAGCATAGAAACAAGTGTCCTGGCAAGCCTGCTTCTTAAGACTGCACGTGATGGCCTGATACATGGTCCTAGAAGTTTGTAGCTTGAAAGGAACTTCAGAACGATTGATGTCATCACTTATTAGATGGGACCTTTGAGAAATTGCTTTCAACCTCTCTACAGTGTAAGAATCAGTTTTTTGTGGGTTTTTTTTTTAAGATTTATTTATTTATTTATTTATCCCCCCCCTTGCTGCTTGTGTTTGCTGTGTCCATTCGCTGTGCGTTTCTTCTGTGTCTGCTTATCTTCCCCTTGCTGTGAGGTCCTGCTGCATCACCCCACTGTGCCGCGCGGGCCGGCCTGCCCTCACAAGGAGGCCCCGGGAAGCGAACCGGGGCCTCCCATATGGTAAACGGGAGCTCTATCGATTGAGCCACACCCGCTTCCCTAAGAATCAGTTCTGAAGCACTGGTAGCAAATCATTTTCCAGCCTTGGTGGAGTAGCCACAATGAGGCCCATTCCTTATGAGGGAAACTGTTCCACTGTTAAAGAGTATGACCTGGTGAGCTTTCTTAATTCAGAAAGCAAAAAGCAAAGCAAGCTTACAGAAGAAGGAAAAAAAACATTAGCAGCAGGTACACAAGCAGGATTTGATAAATTTTACTCCCTGAAGCTCCGCCATCATCATCATAATCATAATAGTGATGATAATGAGGGTGATGATGACAGCAGGTGACCCACTGTTGAGACTTACTCTGTACCAGGCACTATCCTGAGTGCTTTATATATATGAATGAATGTAATTCTCACAATAACCCTCTGAGGTAGGTACAATTAGTCCCATTTTATAGATGAGGAAACTGAGGTACAGAGGGCTTCTGCAGTATATTTCAGCTAACAATTGTGGCAGAGCCAGGATTCAAACCCAGGAGGTCTCTCTCCAAAATGTGTTCTCTTAACTGCCCTGCTGTCCCATGAATATACCTGTGGACAGGTTGATGTCCACTCACGAGCTATAATATGCATGAAATAATTTTTAGTGCTTTTTATAAGTTCCTTTTTAAAAAGATGTGATCCCTTACTGTGCCTGCAGAACAAACTACTAATAGCGAAAACTGTTTGGGAACTCTTACTGTCTGCAGGATTTTCCTGTAAACTTACAACTGCTATAATTAATTTTTTTTTAAAAAGCTCTGTCAACCAGATGAGGGAATTATACAGAAAAATATAAAGTAAATGAATGAAAATAATGAGTAATAGTTTTAGATTCAGAGCAAACTGAAGCTTTATAGGCTTATAGCTTAAATCTTTCTCAGTGAAAGTGTTAAAATCATATATGTCTCATGTTGCCAGACATTTAAGCTGATTCTAGTTTTTCACTTTATAAATAATGCTGCAATGAAAATTAAATAAAGATTAAAATGGAATAAAATATTAAATAAAACTACAAAATAAATTAATTTGATCAAATCCAGACTGAATCTATTGAACATTTTAAAAGACATTTTTTGCCTCTTTATGAAAATATCAAAGCTAAACCAAAGAAATTAGCAAGATATTACTTGATTAACTGGAGAATGAAATTGTGTGCATGTCCATTAATTTATTTATATACAAGTATCTGTTGGGTACTGAGTGTCTGACATTGTGCTAAATGCTGAAAATATAAAATGAACATGACCTGGTTATTGTTCTCAAATACCTCACAGTCTAAAAGACTCAAATATTATGCAGCAAAAATAAGTATGTGTTGTGTATACAGAAAACAGGGAGCTCAGAGGAAGAAGTGGTTGATTCTGATGAGGGGTATTGAGGAAAGATGAATGGAAGAGGAGGTGGGATTTGAACTGGATTTATAAGGATGAATTAAGATTTTGACAGGCATGGGAAAGGGGAAGACATAAAGGCATTTAGGGCATGTTTAAACATGTGGCATGTTTAGGAAAATTCAAGAAGTCCAGCCTGGCTCCGTAGATTATACAAGTGCTCTTACACTCTGTAATTGAATGTGCTGGGCACTCAGCTAGACTCCATGAAAAGGTACAGTAAAAACATGCACCATAAGGGAGCGGATGTAGTTCAGTGGGTGAGCGCCTGCTTCCCATGTACAAGATCCTGGGTTTGATGCCCGGT
>JAQZBX010086687.1:0-12967 GCA_029593785.1 Cabassous unicinctus | reverse complement strand
GACTCAGCTTGGTAAGCTGCCATATTTGATCTGGCCAAGTGAAGGAAAGGACTCCAAGTTTGCCCTTAGATGAGCTCAAGTAGTAAAGCTTGAGAGGCTCAAGGAGTCAAGGCCCAGGAAAATATGACTGTTTAGCCACAGCTGAGTTCAAGGAGAAAGTATGGAGAGGCTGTAAGATCTGCGATCTTGTCTGATTACCACAAGGCAGGATGCTAGGATGAACAGTAGCTGACTCTGGTGAGAATAAATCTCTGTTGGTACCTTGATTGGGACATTTCATGGCCTTGGAACTCTAAGCTTTTACCCTAATGAATTTCCCATTATATAAACCAACCCATTTCTGTTACTTTGCATTGGCAACCTTGTGGCAAACAAAGATTATCTATCTACTATCTATCTATCTATCTATCTATCTATCTATCTATCTATCTATCTATTGCTATCTCTCCATCTATCTTTGTCTGTCTATCTTTTCATCCCTCTATTAATTTTTCAATTCTAAACATTTCAGTGTAAGTTGTATACATCGTAATCCTTGAACACATATTTACTTTCTTGTACGTTTCCTAAGAACCAGGATATTCAATCTACCACTTTAAGTAGAGTTATCAAGTTTAGGAAACTGAACACTGATATAAAATTTTCACACTATATTAAAATTTTTATGTGTATCAATAATACCTTTTTGGGCATTTTTTCCTAAATTATTAGTTCCAGACAGGATCATGTATCCCATTTAATTGTCTCTTTGGGTCTCCTTAGGCCTCTCTTTTTTCAATTGTGGAAAAATATATATACATGTAAACTTTCCCATCTGAACTCCTCCCCAGCATACAATGCACTGGCATTAATCACATTCACAATGTTGTGCTAATGCCATCTCCATCCATTATCAAAAGTTTTCTATCATCCCAGCAGATATCCTGCTGTCATTATGCATTAAATCCCCATTCCTCATTCCCTCTTTGCCTGTGGTAAATTGTATCTTAAGTTCTATCTCTGTGAATTTGCAAATTCTCTCTATTCATATGAGTGGAATTATACAATATCTGTTTCTTTGTGTCTGACATTTCACTCATGATGTCTTCAAGGTTGATGCTGTAAATGCTTTTTTATCTGTGAGCTTTTCTAAATTTAAAACCTTCTTAGCTATGTGAATCCTTTCATTTCTTTTTTTTTCCTTTTGCAAATTTTGTGTTGTGCGGTTTCAAGTTGACTTTGTGTCCATAGGCACTTTGTTTTCACAATAACTCGTTGTAGCCTCTATAATAAAAATTACTGGCTCCATTTTCATTATTTACATTAAAACTGATTAAAGTGCTTCTCCTAAGCCCTTTACTAGCTAATAGTCTCATCAGAAGCATTGTATGATAACTTGATACTTTTTGTTTTCATAATCTGAGTCCTCATGCGCAATTGCAGGGAACTCATTTAAATGAACCAACATGCCAAATCATTGGGGGAATGTGTGAAGAATTCCATCTCCTCTGACAATAGCCTGACTCTTAGGACACTGTGGTCTTATTCTCTTTTTCCAGGTACTCTCCCACTTTCATGAAGAAGGTAGAGTGAAAGAATCAGATATATGTAAAGAAGATTTGTGATGCAGGAATTTATGACTCACCATTTTGGTTTATTTGGTATAAATGGCTAGTTGTCAACATGATTGAGAAGGTTCCTTGAATGTTTAAAATCCACTTCTTCTTTGTCACTGTCTGAGCTCATTGTGTGACCCAGAGATATTCACACCGGTGGTTCTTAGACTCTTGCTCTGTAAGTGACACACACACACACATATTCTCAAATTGGAACACATACAAACACATGCAAACAAGAAAATATATGTAAATCCTATGACTGCACTACAAGTTTTCACTAGGATAAAATATATTATTCAGGTAAGTCTCTTTTAATCCTCTCTTATGTCTTCCAGTGTCACCCATAACATGACACATGGTTAAGAAAAAAATGAATTTTAAACATCTGTTAAGTGTATGTTAATGAATTGACCATAAATAGATGTATTTGTATAGAACATGGTAATTTAAAAATATATTTTTAATTATTAAAAATCAGTTATGATTCATAACAAGCTGGAAAGATAAGCAGACATTAATATAGGACTTGTAGTGATGAGTCGATGGATTTCAGAGAGATTATATTCCAAAACCACATTTCCCTGAGAATAGGAATAGAAGCAGAAACACTATATCATAGGTCAATTTTATTCTAACTTACTTTTATTATTTTAATTGTCACTCCCCCCACTTATCTGTCTTCTCATAATGAATAAGAGATAAGAATATTCTTTTCCAATTACAAGTGAACTAAATGAAGAGAATAGTGGTAAAAGCATTCCACATAATTCTACAATCTAGAAAATGCAGAGTAAGTTTATACTATTTCTTCATATATTTTACGTCTATGTTTTTATATTAGTGCTCACAAAACATGTACAATAGGCAAATTTATTTTTCTATTAAAACAGGAGAACATTCTGCCTTAAAAAAGGCAAAAACTATGGAAAAATGCAGAAGTACAAAGATAAAATTAAAATTCAACAATGAATTTATCATTTAAAATGTACCATTAAATTTATTTCATTTTTATCAGTCTTTATGTATACAATTGTGATCATGGTAGAAATATGGAAATTTAGCTGCAAGTAAAAAGGAACAGTTTTATCTATTGTCTAGAAAGTGATCTAAAATAATAATAAAACCTGCATTGATCATCTGCAGTGCATTATTTCAGATTAAGATTTCCGTTTTTAAGAAATACAATCCTTTTCTCTTATTGGACAAAAGGATGCATTAAAAAAATAAATATGTGAAAAAACACAATCTGCCCAATATTGCTCAAGAAGTCTCTCTTTGCCTTTACACATAAATAATTCCATAGATAAAGATATCAAGAGAACAAATGTAGGAAACAAGAAAGAAGTGCAGAAAGGGAGAAAATCATGTAGAGGAAATTTTAAAATTTGATATGATGCAATTAATTTTAAATAGTGTTACAAGAATATTAACAAGAAAACATTGAAGTTGAAACAAAAGAATTGACAAATTATGTAAATTTATTACTAAGATAATCTTTTTAATGTTAAAAAACTGCATTATGTATTGAAAGATTAAAATATAGTAATTGTGTTTTTTATATTTATCTAAATATATGAAATCTATTCATATTGCTATGAGAGATTATGAAAAAAATTCACAGCTTCAGTTCTCATCACCTACTCTTCTACCAATTATTTCAACTTTATTATTATTTTAATGTTATTGCATACATATTTAATTTCTAGCTTATTATAATATGTAGTACTATCTATTATTTTTCCTCTACATTAAAAGCGATGTAATATGCAACGCTAATATTTACCCAAATATACAAAGAGCATTTCCTTTCCTTTATTAATATTCATTGATTTTTTTTCACTATATTGAATGACTGATGTGTTCCCTTATATTTTTCATGCCATATAATTTATAACATTGGTTGGCTAGAAAATCATGACACAAATTTGTAAATCTTCCTTCATTTAATTTGACATAGAAAATCTATCTATTATCTTCTCCTAGATCATGTGTTTCTTTATTTCAGGATCATTTGGGAGAATTTCCTAAATCTAATCTTACAAAAGGAATGATTTTTGTAAGTTTGTTTAATTATTTTGTGATCCCAATGTTGTTTTATTTCTGCAATATTCATGTTCCTCATTTCTTTTTTGAAGTATTCCTGCTTGAAGCTATTTTATTCTGGTGTCACAAAATTATATATTTGACCATTTGCTTCTTTGAACTTTTTGTTGGTTTGTTTCCTCTTTAACTGATCAAAGTAGTTATAATTTATTTTGATTATTTACAAATATTTGCCTGTACAATTACTGTCTTTCATGTTTCTTTGGTGATATATGTTCTTAGATATATCACTTTTTTAGCCTCTTTCACCCTTCTGGAGAGACTGAAATTATTGTAGTAAATAAATGCCCAGGCTTTAGAGCAGACTGGAGGATTTCACATGTGGGCTCCATTATTCACTTATCTCTAACACTGGACACATTAATTAGCCCATCTGAATCATATTTTCTTTCACTGTAATACTGATGTAATTCTTGCACCTGTTTCTTAAGAAAGTTTTTAATAAAAATTGAGTGTATGCACCTAAGACACTTAGAACAGCATCAATAATATTGTAAGGAACAATGTCATTTATTTTTATACTTCCACCTACAAACAAGATAATACAAGTGTCATGTGAAAGGGATATTCAGAAAAGTCATTTTGGCTGAGGTAGTGTGTTAGATATAAACATTTGGAAAAGTTCTTTGGAGTAGGCGATTGGATGAAAATTAAAATTATTGTGCAAGTTAATCAGATATAAGACTGGAGATATTGTTGGGAGACTTTGGAGTCAGGGTGGATTTAAATCAATTCCAAATAGCAAGTCATCATCCTTTAAACTATTGCTCATAAAATGGATTGGAAGACTAATCATTGAGAAGATATTAATTCTACTCAAACTGATTTAAAGATTCAACACAATACCAATCAAGAATCCAACAGCTTATTTTACAGAAATAGAAAATTCAATTGCCAAATCTATTTGGAAGGGAAACCGGTCCCAAACAGTTAAAACATTGTAAAAAAGAAGAGTGAAGTCATAGGACTAACAGTCTTTGAAGTTTATTTTTAAGCTGCACTGGGCAAAAGAGCATGGTATTGGCATAAAGATAGGCCCGTTGATCAATGGAATTGAATTGAGCATTCAGAAAGAGACCTGAACTTCTATGGTCAACTGATTTTCATATTGTTCTGCATGATATTGCAATGACAGATACAAGACAATATATATTTTGTCAAAACCTATAAAATTGTGCAGTGCAAAGTGTAAACCGTAATGTAATCTATAGACCATGGTTAACAGCAATGCTTCAACATGTATTCATAAATTGCAAAAAATGTACCACACTAATGAAAGATGTTATTAATGGGGAAAAGTGTGAGGGGAAGGGGTGGGATATATGGGAATCCCCTGTATTTCTTATGTAACATGTAATCTAAAGCTCCTTTAAAAATGAAAAAAGGAATGAAGTGAAAAATGTATCAAAGATATAAACATAAAAGCCAGAACATAAACCTTCTAGAAGATAATGCAGGGAAACATCTACAAGACATTGTAGTAAGTGATATTTTCTTGAACCTTACACCCAATGCATGAACAACAAAAGAAAATAACAGATAAATTGTTCCACCTCAAAATTAAGCCCTTCTGCACTTCAAATGACTGCATAAGGGATAAAAATGCAGCCTATTCAATAGGAGATAATTATTGCAAATCACATAACCAAAAAATATTTAATATCCATAATATATAAAGAAATCCTATAATTCAACAATGAAAAAACAAATGGCCTGATTAAAAATGTAATAGACACTTTCCTAAAGAAATGCAAATGGTGAGAAAAGCACATGAAGAAAATGTTCAAAATCATTATTAGGGAAATGCAAACTAAAGCTGCAATATGACATCATTTCACACCTACAAGAATGGCCACTATTAAAAAAAAACAAAACAGAAACAACTACCAGTGTTGGAGAGAATGTGAAGAAATAGGAAGGCTACTTCACTGTTGGGAGGAATGTAAAATGTTACAGCCACTGTAGAAGTCTGTATGGTGGTACCAAAGGAAGTTAGATATGCCATGTGACCCATCAATACCACTACTAGATACATACGTAGAAAAACTGAGAGCAGGTACATGAATAGACATCTGCACCCTGATGCTTATAGCAACATTGTTCACAATTGCCAAAAGATGCAAAGAAACTTGATATCTATCAACTAAAGAATGCAGAAGCAAACTGTAGTATATATGCAGTGTGGAATATTATTCAGCTATATGAAGAAATAAAGTCATGAAGCATATCACAAAATGCATGAACCTGGAGGACATTATGTTGAGTAAAGCAAGCCAGGTATGAAAAGACAAATATTGTAGGATTTTGCTGTTATGAACTTAATATAATCAACAAACTCATGGAGTTAATAGCTATAATATAAGTCACCAGAGAATAGAATGGGTTTAGAGAATGGAACGCTAAGGTTTAATCTGTACAGAATTGGTAAATAAGGTGTTGCTAAATATTTGGAAATGAATAGAAATGGTGAAAGCACACCATAGGTTTGTAAGTAGAAATATTAACACATGTGTATGATAGTGGTTTGTTTTTATTGGTTTTCTTTTTTTTTTTTTGAATAATGGAAATGCACTAATATTGATTGAAATGATGAATGCACAACTTTGTGATTATACCAAATGTCAGTGATAAATTGTATGGTTTATGAAAATATGTATCATAGGGTGGGTTTGGGTAAAAATACAGAAATTGTAAGATATGGACTATAGTTAGTAGTAATACTTTCATGATGTTCTTTCATAACGGTTCCAAAACAATGTAAGGTATTGGTGATGGGGTGATGAATGGGAGCCCTGTATGATGTTATGCATGTTTGTTTTTTAAGTTCACAACTTTTATTATACCCTTGCTTATGTATGTTCATGTATGAATGATATACTTCAAATTGTTTTTCTAAATAAAAAAAGAAGTGGGATCTGATTGAGAGCTCTGTCATCTGCCTGCCACTGCCTCAGAGATGAGCAAAGTATCTGCAGATCCCATATCTGAGGTGAGGTGAGGTGGAAGCTCCAACTTCAATCTTCGAATTCCTTTCTCTATAGATTGAGGTCAAATTCTGTTTTGTTGAGCAAGTAGACTGGTAAGACCCTTGCAGACTCATTACTGAACTATCAGTCTTT
This sequence comes from Cabassous unicinctus, assembly GCA_029593785.1. Taxonomy (NCBI): domain Eukaryota; kingdom Metazoa; phylum Chordata; class Mammalia; order Cingulata; family Chlamyphoridae; genus Cabassous; species Cabassous unicinctus. The sequence goes on along the minus strand of JAQZBX010086687.1, from coordinate 6,147 downwards.
GCAGATTCATTACTGAACTGCCAGGTAAAAGTTCTCTGTTTTGTTGACTCTGTTTTGTTTTATTGCTCCTGACATAATGGGTAATAGACAGTTAACTGAGACATCCTTAGGGGAACCTTCTGTCCTAAGGGCCATTTTTCATGTATGTATGAGAATTCTGATGTCAACAGTTGCAACTATTTTAGTAAATGTGTTAAGCTAATCTCTGATGAACCTAACTTTTGAATGGCCACAATGAGACTGTTTTGATCAAGCCAAACAATTTTTTTCAGGGAAAACTTAACAAATTTAAAACTAAGTTTCTGAATGGGATGAAATCCCATATGTATGAACTTTCAAGTCTTCATTTTATATCAGAATAAGAAATTGCCAGTAAAGTGTGCAAAATTATGGTTCAGACAAGGAAGCTTTATATTTCTGTGCTTCTGTGCTTTGGTGGTTTGTATCTATCTGTTTCTTCGATGTATATTTTCCTAACTCCAGATGGTAATGTTAAATTAGCAAATAAAAATTCATAGGCTTTGATACAGAGACATTTTCTCCAGCTGTGAATTTACTGAACAGATTCCTGTCCAGAATGAAGGTACAGCCCAAGCACCTTAGCTGTGTTGGACTGAGCTGCTTTTATTTGGCTGTAAAATCAATTGAAGAGGAAAGGAATGTCCCATGAGCAACTGACTTGATGCATATAAGCCAGTATAGGTTCACAGTTTCAAAGTTGATGAAAATGGAAAACATTGTATTGGAAAAGCTATATTGGAAAGTAAAAACTACTACTGCCTTTCAATTTTTGCAATTCTATTACTCATGCATTCATGAGAACATGCCATGTGAAGGGGAAAATAGCCTTAATTTTTAAAGACTAGAAGCTCAACTTAAGGCATGACACTGCAGGATCATATTTCCTAAAGCCAAGCCTTCTGTGTTGGCATTGTCTGCCATCACATTGGAGATCTAAGCACAGAAGTGTGTAGAATTAACAGAAGGAGTAAGATGGTCTTCAGAAACATTCCAAGATAAATGGCAGAGATATGATCTTTTGACTAGAGCTTGTATCCATATATTTAACTGAATATTCATCAAACAAGTGTTCCAAACCAAATGTTCAGACACTGAAATGGATTGTTTCTGGGCATACTGCATAGCAACTGAAGCATAGTTACTATAAAATGACCCACCTTCCAACAATTCCTGAAATGATTCCTTAATCAGATTATTACAGCAACAAAATCTCTTCTCTAAATCCCTTCTCCACACCTTGAGCTATGGATTCTTTAATGAAATAATGGATTTAAGCTGTGAAGTCTCAAAACATCACACCTAGGTTAACATTGATAATCTCAGTTCTGGGAGAATTGCCTGTTTAATATTATGCTATAAAGAAATATGTTTAGATATGAATTCATCTGAGAAGCCTACAAATCAAAGCATAAATCTAATGACAAGCCTAAGAAGGTAAACTGAATCTTCATTTCTAACATGGATCCAAATATCTATATTGGATCAATATATTATATTTCGATGGTATTGAAAATGATAACCTACTTAAATAATCTTAAGTGTGCTTTTTACATTGTGAAGTTTACTTCAAAACCAACATTTCAATCTGTTGTGTCATAACAGATTCTAGGCAGTATAAATGGTTTCATAAATATCAAGTGATAGAAAATCCAGAGATGTGGAATTATTGCTACATGGCAATTACATTTAAATTTGAGGGCATATTATATAAAGCAAAAATAGACCTGGTAAAGCTTGACAAATTCATTAAGTTATTGTTAATATTTTTCTTAGAACACAGGTGATGTTTATATTAATGATAAAAATTTTTATATGGCATCTACTGTCTCAATCTAGTCCCATCAAGAAAATTAGTTTCTCTTGTAAAAAATTAAATTAACACTCCAAAAACTTACTTTACTCCAGCAAAGCAAGTGCATGTTAGATTTAATAACTCTAGAAGTTTTAACTAAGGACTGTTTTGAAAAAATTTGCTGATCCCTAATTTAGAATTTTGAGAGTATACTTTCAGTCCTGCCCATAGTGTGCCAAAAAAAAAGTCTTAAGAAATTAGGCACCCTTATGGTCAGTAGAATTTAGAATTTCCCATGTAAGTCAGTAAAAGTAAAGAGGTCTACAATAAAGTGTTATAAATGGTAACTCAGTGCAAATGTGTAACCTGAGTCCATCTAGAATGGCTTTAACCAATTCTGATTTACTTTTGACATCATGTTATGTATAAAAATACAATGAAAAGTAAACCAAAGAACCACAGTAATACTTAAAGTTATATCTAACTTTTATAAACCACGTTTGTGGATAATTTTTAAATTTTTCCAAGTGGCTGATACATTTCAGTATTTTGAATACATCAATGTTAATTTTGAGTTGGCAGAGATAACCTGACAACTACCATTATGTTTGGTACTAAAGGATATACCTTTCAATAAAATTACTGAAATGTAAAAAAAAAGAGAGAGAGAGAGAGAGAACTCTAAGGTGTTTTAAGGTGCATTGACTAAAGTATTTTAAGTATTTGGAAAAATCTGCTAGTGCAAAACATATTTTCATAGTTTCATTTGTATAGTTTCACTATATTATTTCAAAAGATGAAGGAATATTAGTAAAAAACTTCAAGCCAAGGAAAACTACATTAATGTTTTCTGCTCTGTTTCCATTTTAATTCTAATTGGACCTGGATAGCCACATTAATAAAATGGTTTTGTTAAATTTTTAGTGATTTTTGAAACAAATAACAGTATAAAAAGAAAAGAAAAAATAGAAAAACACTGGCTGCTTTTGTAAGCCTACAATTAAATCATGGCTTTACCCTGATAGCAACCACCCTACATAACTTGCCTCCAGAAAGGTGTTACAGAAATGTATCCTTGTAAATGTTTTACACTGAAATACTGATAAATAGCAAACTGAGGAAAGCAATATTTCAAGTATGTTCTCCCTAAATTTATACAGAGTTAAATATTGTATAAATAACTATACATTATTTATCAAATATTAATCAAATAAGCTAATGCTGCATCTTCTAAGTATTTAAAATAATGAAAAGTTATATTTTCATTTAAACAAATTGTCATCATTCTGACAAGTTTGATTTTCTTTACATTCCATTGAAGTATATCATTCATACATGAACATACATAAACAGTAAGTATGTAATAAAAGTTGTGAACTTATAAAACAAACATGTATAACATCATACAAGGCTCCCATATATCATCCCACAAATAACATCTTGCATTGTTGTGAAATAATTGTTACAAATTATGAAAGAATGTTTTCAAAATATTACTTTTATCTGTAGTCCATATCTAATATTTGGTACACTTACTGCCAGCCCAACGTATTATTTTTTCAATATATTTTTATTACAGAAGTTGTGAACTTTCAAAACAATGATGCATATGTGTAGAATTCCTATACAACACCCCTTCACCAACACACCATGCCATGGTGGAACATTTATTACAGATTATAAGATAATGTCATCAGACTATTACCACCAACCATGGTCCTTAGCATACTGTGTTGATAATGAAGGGGTACAGAAAAAGTCTGACAAGTTTGATTTAGATAATTGGACATTGTAAAATGTTTGGAGACAGTTTCCAAAATTATTTTGATAACTTATGTATGTAAGGCTACAAAATGTGTTTTGTTATTATTAAGGAACAAGAAAGTAATTTTGCCCTAATATAACTGGTTATTAAGAAAAAGGAAAATGTGGGACAAAACCTGAATAAATATAAAAAGTGCAAAATATAGTTAAGTTCATTTAACTTGCATAGGAAATGTTTAAAAAGTGTTTTGAAAATTAAAAGGGATATTCTAAAATCATGTAAATTAAATTTGTATGGTTAAAATGTTCATACAAATATTTAAAGATTGTATAAAATCCTTTAGAGATTTGACAATGTTTTCTACATAATATTAGACAATAGTATAATGTTATTTGTTATGGTTTTAGTTATTTTAAAGATGTTGTAAATCCAAAAAGCAACAAAATTTCTTTATCAGTTACATTGTTTTGCTCTGATTCTTCTTTAAAAGTGCATACAGTCAGCTACAGAGCAAAGCCTGGTCTTCAGAAAAAAGAACTTTAATAGAAAAGCAAAGCAAGTCTGTCCATTATAGTCTATCTTCTAAATAATATAATCCTAGTAAAAAATGTAAAGGAAAAGCAAGAAAATCTTCTGCTATGGTCTATAGTTAGTAAGTCATTATAAGTTAATTTTCAAATATTTTTTGTTTCTAAAAATATCTTCACTGAGAAAATGCTGATAAAGAAATTAAAGCCTGGATTTTAAGCTCTTGCAGGTCACATTTGTTTCTGAGTTTTGGATGTTTTTTTCTAAATACTAAGTTACTTTACTCTTCATGTACATCCTGATAACTGCCTGGAAACTTAATTATCTCTGTGATGTCTGAAACTCATAGTTAAGGTTCTCCAGCTTTTGAAAAACGGAAGAAGCTGCATTAGTTCTTAAGATGATAATTCCATACAGGTACTGCTTAATAAACTAAAGAAGTAATCAGAGTTCAATTAGAAATGTAGATGAGATTGATCTAATTAAAATTAAAGTAAATCAGAATACTAAGTAAATAGTGATATTGTCTATGTTTTTATTTTAATTTCTGTGTGAAACTGAAAAGGAGGAGAGATTTACTTTGTCCAACAATTTGGCATATCTGATTTAACCTGTCTAATCAGTTTATATGAACCACCTAAATGAGCTTTATATAACAGAACCTAAAATAAAGAATAAGGTCTTAATATTCTATTATATACAAGATAATTAATACCTTGATGCAATTCAAAACATTTTGGGCATAAAATTTAAAACATATATACATTTGTAAAGTCCCATGAAAGACTAAAGAAAAAGCCTAAAACTATAAAATTTCTCACCTGGGGAATTCCTGCCATTCTCTCAGGCAATAGAAGCTACCAGTTTACTTAAACTATAATCAAAGGACTTCACAAGGTTTGTAAATCTTGTTTCTATAATGACAAAACTAAGCCTGATTATAATGAAGGCCTAAGAGTCATCCTTAGAAAAACCTCCTTGTGACTCAATGTAGACCCTCTCTAAACCAAACTCTGTGATTGAACTTACTAACTTCCCTTCTATATGGGACAAAACTTCCAGGAATGAGCCATCCTAATGCCAAGGGATTAATGCCAAATATTTATCAACAATGCTTCTGGAGAAGAATCCTAGCCAGATGAATGGGGGAAAGGTTAAAATAAAATAATGTTATTACTATGGCTAAGAGATTTCAAATTAGCACAGAGGTAATTCTGCAAGTTACTTGTATGCAGGTCTCATATTATACAAATTACCACAGTATGCAAAGTATCAAGAAAAATTGCTAATTTATCTCAAGTATTAGATCTTGGTTCCATTCCATATTACAATGATTAGTATTATTGTTGATAATTATACACATACTAATGGTTAATGTTTGTCTTTGCTTTTTATCTCAGTCTTGCTAAAATAAAGTAGCAGAAAAGACATCAATAATCCAGCAGAAACCCCAAATCAAGGAATATGTGATTGGGGGAACATGGCCAATAGGTTAGACATAGAAATCTTAGCTCTTACTAAAACAACAAAGAAAAAGCCACAGGCTGCCATGGGGATCTGCTTTGGGGTACAGCAAACCAGGACACTGCTTACCAACTCCCAGAAGAGCAAGGGTCAGAGACACGAAGAAACCCAAACAAGTAATCATGAGTTATTAAACCACCCGGCTACCAAGAAAGGCTTCCCTCCCCCACCCCTGAGATATTAAGAGAGGGTAAAACTCCTGGCGAATTGTATCTAACTAAGAGGAGAGCAGACATCTACCTCCACGGGAAGTGCTCTGGGTCATCTAGGAGAGTTCTGGACAGATAGGAAGCCAGGAATAATTGGAGGATGCTTACCTCAGTGGCTAGAAGGGGCACACATACCCAGCCCTCAGGGCAAACAAAGTGGAGACCCAGCTCCCTGCTCCAAACAGGAGTGTGATTCCCTGTGAGAAAGAAGGGCCTGGGAGAGCAGAGAGTGATTTTTTTGTAGCGAGTTTAGCCAGCTGAGCCCCTTTGAATATCATAAGGGACAGGACTCAACAGGGAGAAGGGTG
>JAQZBX010086686.1:0-12954 GCA_029593785.1 Cabassous unicinctus | reverse complement strand
CCGATTCACACAACATCCTGTAAGGGTAAAGAAACTGAGGCCAAGAAAGGCTAAGTAACCTGCTCAAGGACCTATAGTTTTTAAGCAGTGTAGCCAGGACCGCAGGCCAGGCCTTCTGACTTCGGATTTCTTCAGGATGTGTCCCAAAGACTTCAACAGTAAAGACTTAGAAGCATTAAAAGTTAGGCAATACAAAATGTAAGGAAACTGGCCGAGTGCAAGTGTTCACTTTCAATATGTAAATCTGACACCATACAATTATGATTCTTTCCCTAGATCAGCCAACTTTATTCCCTAATGTACTCTAATGAGAACATCTGTTTTCAGCAGTTATCATAGTGTTCACATATATGTTGGATGGATGGCTGGATGGCTGGGTGGTTGTTGCCTACTTCTGTTTTTAAGTATTTGACTTAATTACTGATAGGAAAAATGTTGAGTTGTATTTGCATTTTAGCAAGAAAATAAACAGGCCTGTTTATTTTCTTGACCAGTTATAGTTCTCTATTTTGGCGTTAGAGAGACTATCTCTGTACCATATTTCGCCTCTTTGTTTTAAAACTAAGTGCCAAAATGTGGCTACAATTATACTGGCTGCTTCACTTTTAAGATCATGTAATACCTCATTTTTGTAACTGTAGATACTCTATAAATGTTTAAATTGATTAAATGACCTAAATGGAGCAGTCAAGAATTCACTGTGTTTTTTTTTTTAAACTATATTAGGGGCTGTTCCAAGTATGCCAACACTTATATTTTTTAAAATCCTTTTGTTGTTTATATTTTCATTTTTTATAGTTTTGTTTTGTTTTTGTAATAAGCCAGGTGCTGTTTGAGCAACAAAGTCGTTTGCTCATTTATACTAACATTCTATTTTCTAAAGGCTGGGCTGTTTTGGATCATTTGAGTCTTATATTCTTGGAGATCACAACTCTAGCTCTGAGGTCCTCTGGAATTATCTGCTCCTGATCTGAGAGGCTCTTGGAGATTATTTCACAGACCAAGGGGTACAGTTCTTCAGAGGCCATTGAGAAAAATCAGTGTTCTTTGAAGTATTCCAGACCTTTTTTTCCCCCACAACATTTAACTTTTTTTCTTTTCTTTCTTCTAACTCCTTCTTTCGCTTTTTTTAACATTAATTTTTAAAAAGTGTTTGGCTATTTCTGCATTTCTTTTTCCCTTCTTACTTCAAACTTATTTCAGTTCAGAGGTGAACAAGTAAAACTTTCTTCTGTGGGTTACTGTTCCTTTCAGGAGAAAAAAATTAAGCAAAATAGAGTAAAATGAATACTGTGCCTTTATCAGGTAGGCTCTTGCTGGGGAGGAGTAAGTGTGTGTGTGTATGAGAAAGAGAAAGAGTCTCTCTGCCTCTTTAGTAGACAGTTTTACAAGAAACCCCCCAGAGGCCTTGAATTCTCACCTCAGCTCTTCACGGTCTCCCTCTGAATTGGCTCTCCCTCATTCATCAGCTACAAGAAAGGTTGTCCTGGGTAATCTTGAGAGTTCCCTCCAACTTAGAACTTTTGTTATTCAATGAACTAAACTACAAGGCTGCGATAATTTATGTGGGGACCTGGAGTGGATGGTGATGATGGTGAGGCCTTGGCTTATTGCAGGCCATATTCAGGGTGGCATTCTTCCTGGAGAGTACTACAGGTGATTGGAGAACCTGCTGCTGAGTTATGTTAATGGGAAGGGGCCTAGACTGAGAGTCAGAAGACCTGGGTTCAAATCCTGCCTCTGCCACTTAATAGCACTTTATAGTTTGCAAACATTTTAATATGCGTTATTTCCACCCTGCTCTGTGCCCTTAAGATTTGAGAAGATACTTGAAGCAATTAGTAAGCAATAGAAGACAGTAATATATCAAATGCCAAATTGTGTAGTACAGACTATAGGCGCCACAGTCAAGAAGTGAAGTTATTTAATATGGACTTGGAGTAGACCTAAGTGGAAGAGAGAGGATTTGAATTGGGCCTTGAAGGAGGATTGGGCCTTGTAGGATTTAAATGGATGGGGTGAAAGGATTTTCCATACAAAGACATACCGCTTAAGAAGGAACCTGGCAAGTTAGGGCACTTGAACAAAGCAAGGGATTTATTGGGGGTAGGATGGGGTGGGGGTGGCATAAGACTCAGGGAGTCTGAGGACACGTCTCCAGAGACTCCTGCTTTTCTTATTTCCCTTTTGGGTCATTTTAACCTAAAATAAATGTGACTGGATGTGGTTTGTTGTTGTTGTCATTGTCATCACCATGGGGGGAGGATCCTTTGATCCTTCCAGTCTTTCCAGTGGCTTTAATAGTATATTCATCTTTCTCTTCTATAGATTACCACCGAGCACTTAACAAGGGATCAGACTAGGTGCTTTACGAATGGAGGGGAGATGAAGGTAGAACAGCTGTTTCAAGAATTTGGCACTAGAAGAGCTGATGCTTTTCAGCCAGCCGGCATCAACGACTCTGAAAAATGCTCTCCCACCGTTTCTCAGGGTAAAAGTTCCGATAGCTTGAATATAGTAAAATCCAGCATTTCCTCCAAGGCACCTAAAGTTGTACCTCTAACTCCAGAACAAGCACTGAAGCAATATAAACACCACCTCACTGCTTATGAGAAGCTGGAAATCAACAATTATCCAGAAATTTACTTTGTGGGTCCAAACGCCAAAAAAAGAAATGGAATTATTGGTGGTCCCAATAACGGGGGGTACGATGACCCAGATGGGGCCTATATTCACGTGCCTCGAGACCATCTCGCTTACCGATATGAGGTGCTGAAGATTATCGGCAAGGGGAGTTTTGGGCAAGTAGCCCGGGTCTATGATCACAAACTTCGACAGTATGTGGCCATCAAAATGGTGCGCAACGAAAAGCGCTTCCATCGTCAAGCAGCTGAAGAGATCCGGATTTTAGAACATCTTAAAAAACAGGATAAAACTGGTAGCATGAATGTTATCCACATGCTGGAAAGTTTCACATTCCGGAACCATGTCTGCATGGCCTTTGAACTATTGAGCATAGACCTTTATGAGCTAATTAAAAAAAACAAGTTTCAGGGTTTTAGTGTCCAGTTAGTACGCAAGTTTGCTCAATCCATCTTGCAGTCGTTGGATGCACTCCACAAAAATAAGATCATTCACTGCGACCTCAAGCCAGAAAACATTCTCCTGAAACACCACGGGCGTAGTGCGACCAAGGTCATTGATTTTGGGTCCAGCTGTTTCGAGTACCAGAAGCTTTACACATATATCCAGTCCCGGTTCTACAGAGCCCCAGAGATCATCTTAGGAAGCCGCTACAGCACGCCTATTGACATATGGAGTTTTGGCTGTATCCTGGCAGAACTTTTAACAGGACAGCCTCTCTTCCCTGGGGAGGATGAAGGAGACCAGTTGGCCTGTATGATGGAGCTTCTAGGGATGCCGCCACCAAAACTTCTGGAGCAATCCAAACGTGCCAAGTACTTTATTAACTCGAAGGGCCTACCTCGCTATTGCTCTGTGACTACTCAGGCAGATGGGAAGGTTGTGCTTGTGGGGGGTCGTTCACGTCGGGGTAAGAAGAGAGGGCCCCCAGGCAGCAAAGACTGGGTGACGGCACTGAAAGGGTGTGATGACTACTTGTTTATAGAGTTTTTGAAAAGGTGTCTTCATTGGGACCCCTCTGCCCGCCTGACCCCAGCCCAAGCGTTAAGACACCCTTGGATTAGCAAATCTGGGCCCAGACCTCTCGCTATAGAGAAGTTGTCAGGGAAACGGATAGTAAATCCTACAAATGCTTTCCAGGGACTGGGTTCCAAACTGCCTCCGGTTGTTGGAATAGCCAATAAGCTTAAAGCTAACTTAATGTCAGAAACCAATGGTGGTATACCTCTGTGCAGTGTATTGCCAAAGCTGATTAGCTAATGGACAGCGATATGCTCAGAAATGCATATGTATGTATTTTTAATTATCTTGCAAACCTGCAAATGGAGAAAAAACACAAGCCCATTGGTGGATATGATTTTGTTAGACTAGACTTCTTTTTTAACAGGCAAAACATTTTTTATATGACTGTAAAAGAACTCTTCAAGGGCTAATTACCTAACCAGCTTGTATTGGCCATCCTGGAATATACATTAAATGACTTTTTATAGGTCAATTCATCTTTCTTTGTTATTAATGTTAGATGTACTTCAATCAGTGGATTCTATTGATTTAAATCCCTTTCTCCCCAGACAGAAGGTATACCAAAAAGTATATCCTGACTGACCATACTTGCCTTCTGGTCTCCCTCAGCGTCTATTCTGGAGGGGTAATTTGGGATGTGATGGTAGTTGTCCCAGCCATTCTGTGGGCTCATTCTATGTTACAGGGCTCACAGCAGAGTGGGGTGGGGGGTGGGAGGTGGAGCACCAGGAAGCTGTTGGTCTCTGGAGAATTGGTGTCACTACTTCTCAACGACATAGTCCTATTTCCTTCAATTCTTTGATATATTATGTGTGTGTTCTGATTTTATTTAATTTTATTATTTTGCCTCTGATTTTTTTTTTCTGGGCATTCAAAGCATTTTATAGACATCTTACAACTTTACCAAATAAGCTTGTAAGATACCAGTTTTAAAACTGAGTCATATGCATCCCTTCCTCTTGCCTCTCCCAGCTCTCTTCCCCCATCTGCAAGAAAGATAAAGCAGCTTCTTTGCCCCCAGATGACCCTGAATGTTAAAGATAGAATCGCCATGAAAACTGGGATTCCCTAGCTTTTTAGTCCTCTGTGGACCAGCCTATTTGCCTGCATTTTAATGGACTCTCTTCCTTATAATAATGATCACTATCAGGTAAATCCAACTACAGTTTAAATGCTTTCCCTCCTCTCTTTCCAGCTGTCTGCCACCTTAATGTGTCATATTTTCCCACTATCAATTTAAACTTAACCAAATGAATGTCAGTTATAAGAAGAAAGCTCTATTTGAAATTCCAGAAATTGGTCATAATCCATCCCCCATCCCCATTTATTTCCCTTTATTGTCAATCATTTCAACAGCCTTTCTTTTTCTCTGCTAAGATTTAAAGTTAAACAGTGAGGTCTGGTCATAAAACTAATTGCTAGATAAATGTCATACTCAAAAGAGTAGAGAAGGGACAGTAATTAACTCCCTGCTGCTGTTTTTCTCTGTCCTTTCTCTACTTCATCCTCCTCCAAAGCAAAAAAGTATGCCCAAATCCTATCCTAAAAGTGAACATTTGCTTTCTAAAACATAGTTCTCAGAATAATCCATTTCCATTTTTATTCTAGAGTTTCCACAAGATTGGAAGGATACTCTTTTCTTTGGCAACACAGTAGCACAAAGAAGAGAAGAAAAATGCCATGAGCATATTATTTAAGGAACTTTTGCCTAATCCAAAAAGTATTTTTGATTTTAACAGCACAGGCTATGGAGAATGAACAAGCCACACTGGTAGTAGCATTACAGTGTTCAAATCTGGTGTCAGCCTCCCAATCACAAGGGCCAGAGGGAAGGGAAGAGCTCAAACAGCCTCTGCCTTTTTAAAAGGGAAATCCTGGTATATGTGGTGACTGAGAAACTGAATTATGTTAAACCTTGATTTATCACTTTACTTCTGGGTTAGAAAAGGCAATGGGATATGCAGCTCCTTTACATGGCCCTGACTTCTGCTGAATGCCATGACGTGTTAGAGAAGTTGTCTGAATCAACTGCATTATCTAGGCAGAGCACATGTTCAGGTTGTTTTGCCAGTGGTTATCATTGTGGAAGACTTGCTTTTCTAAGCAAACTGTACTAAAAGGATTGCTACCCCCAAACATCTGGCGTGCGCTGGATTTCAATGTTTGTGTTTTTAGTGCGAGGTTTCCTTAGTCAGCCAGCCCTGTGATGGGACCTGGGAGAGAAGCGAGCCCATGCCCAGACCTGGCATGTGCTCTCTTTCTGTGTTTTGAGTTAACTGAGGTTATTGAAACTGGGCCAAGTGAAAGGATATAGACAATCCTTGACGCTGTGTAGACATTCTGGAAAGCTCTGAGAAGGTAAATGGATGTGTCTCTGCTTAAATTTGGCAACCTAGAGGGTGACGCAGCACAGAGTCATTCAAGTTGGCACGCCTGTCTTCTGCAGACTGATTCTGGTTTGGGGAGAGTGGGCTGCTTTACAGCGTGGTGGTTATGCAATTGTATTTGAGGAGGTTTATGGACAGGTTTCAAGTTCAGAGACAAGTTGTAAGTTTTAGAGGTTGCCACCCTGTGCCTCTTTTTTCCAGCCAATATTATATTTGCCCTTAGATCTCCACCCAGCCATCGCAGCAAGTGAGTGACTGAATTAGATCAGAGTCAGTGAGGAGATTCAGGCTGTGTCTTCTTCACAGCTGCTGGATTGTTCTTTAGCCATTTTTGTTCTAGTCATTAAAGTTAAACAGGTCAAGTTGGTTGGCTTCTCTTACTCATTTTTAAATTGATGAAATCAACTGAGTTTTCAAAATTGCTACTGGCACAGTGAAAGAGTTGGGTAGGAATTTTTATTTCATTTCTAAAATCATTTTTTTTTTCTTTCAACATGGGAAATTGGCTAATCAAGCGAATAACTGTTAATCTTATCACTTTTTACCCTCACAGTCATTCATCTATTCATCATGTGCTGTCATGATTCTTCCTTATGTTAGAAAGTAGTCAAACTGATCTTTTTTTTGGGGGGAGGGGAAGGTAATCAGGTAAGGTTATCTTCTAGTCAAGTATTAGACACAGTAACCTTGAAAGTAAAAGAAAAATGTAACCATAACTCAACTGTGACAAAGGTTCTGCTCCTGTCCCCCAAGAGTGCTGGGAAAGAGAAGAGTCTAGCCTGGCTCTTTCTTTCCCAGAGGAAATTGACTTGACTCTAATAGAGTGCTTTTTCCTAGGTGCTTTAAGGAAATTTGGGGCAGATTAGCTGGCTAAGGTCATTAACATTTTAGCTTTTATGACATTTAATCTGTTAAGAATGGAGTGCATTGCATAAACAAAAAAACCCAAAGCTGATTAAATAGAAATTTTCGCTGTGTAACAGTTTGGATCTGTAGCAGCTGATTGTGTTGAAGCACTCTGTTCTGCATAATTCCTAACTAGCATAATTAAAGTTAAATGCTAAATGTTAGGTGGCTGCTGATAAATGGCTCTATCAGCTTTCCTGAGTAACAGAATACTCCTACTATTTTGGTGAATCATAGAAAAGTCTTTGTTGTTTATTTTTAATTGTTTCTTTTGCATCTGTTATTTGATGTCATCAACACAGAAGTTGGAAAGGTGACAGTGATTGTTCCAGACTGTCTCAGTGGCTTTTTCTCCTTTTGAGAGTTAAGTATTTATCCTTGGAACTAGGTGGAGCTGCCAGAACATGTTTTTCCTCCATCTCTTCAGTGGCTCGCTGGAGATGACAAGTCTGTAGAGCACCATGACTTAACTATTCATAAAGTTATCCATGATATGAAAAATCTGGAGTTTGTACAAATAAGGAGAGAGACGAGACCAGGGATTGGCAAATCAAGGGAGGCTTGTCTTCTGCCAAGGATCAGCCCCTCAGTTTTAAAAACAGTTTTCCTATCCTCATTTCTACATGTCTCACTTTCATCTTTGGCTTGTACTCCCTAAAGCCCAAGAATTTAAGAGAATTTACTTCCAGACCAGGCCTTCAGCCATAATGTGACTAGGGTAATCCTTTCCAAGGGTCTGTCAAATTATGCCTGCTAATTTCCACAAGAGAGATTTATTTATGAGTCACAGTGAATCCATCCATGTAAGGACTGTAATCTCTCTGGTCCCTGAGATCTAAAACCCCTGAGATAAGCCAGAGCTACAAATATATTGTCTAGACTTTGAAGGGACAGGATATGATGCTTAATATAGCTCACTGGCCTCTTAAGTCAAACCTAGACTCTAATAATTTTTCTATAATAGGAGGAGCCTGACTGCCTGGTGACTAGAAAGATTCTTACCTCTTCTGCCACCACACAAATAAACTCAAAAGAAAGGAGAGCCCCCAAATCAGGCCAAATGGTGACCTGTGGCTATGTCAGCTTGGAATGAAAGCCTCTAAAAGCATCAGGTTTGCATCATTTAGATATCACGGGATTCTGTCATTGTTCAATCGAGTCTGCTGGCATCCTTCCTCTAAAAAGTGCAGTTTGGCATGGATGAGTCAGTGTGTTTTATTTTGGAGTGTTTGTTTTTAAATAAATAAATAAAAATGTATTGCTTTGAGAATTTTGCAACATCTCACGATTGCTTCAAAACTAAGACTGAGAACTTTCCCAGCAGGACCTGAGTGCCATACTCTGAAGCGTTGCCTGTATGGTGGGTGGGTGAACCCCAAACACCATGGATGATTAGAACCGTGCTGCAGGGACAGCTTCTGAGATGGCCTTAATGACAATGATAAGGAGCTGAAGAAAGAGGATATTGGGAAAGGAAAAGGAGTTGGGATGAGAAGCAACTTTGCAGAGATTTGGCCAACATCCTTTTAATTGGCAGAGCCTCTTGTTTACTTCCAGGTTTGTTATGGAGACGGGAAAGGGGAAAACATATGTATGGTACTCAGGGAAGCCCTGGGCACCCTAACTCTCAGCTCACCCATCAGGAGTTACCACATTTACCATCCTGGGGTCTAAGTTTGGCTTAAGGATGAAGCCTGGCGAGCAGCTTCAGGGAAGGATGTTTGTTTTTCTTAGGCCCGGGCCTTGGTCAGTGGGCTGACTTTTTTTTAACGCCTGAGTGAACTGAGCAAATGGAAAGAGAGGAGAACATATTCTTGGGGCCCTTAGGCAGCTCAGCTCCAGACTGCTTCTGATTTGGCCCTGAGCCATTATTGCCCTGGCAACAGAAGCTAAATGGACACAGCATTAAGGGATTGCTTTCTGTGGCCCCTGAATTGTCCCCTGGGATTTTGAATAGGCCTTGTGCCATATGGCCTTCCTCTGCTCACATGACCTGTATGTTGGAGAAGGTAACTGCTGTTAGAGAAACTACAGGCCAGGCAGAATTTGAAAGAATATTCAGCTTTCAATATAGCTATTCAAATTTCCTTGATCTAGTATACCCCAAGTGAAGGACACACTGCTGGCTTTTTAATCCATTTAAGCAAAAACTATGATTAGAAAAGGCAGTAAAAAGGGAAATCTGGGCTACAGGTGTGTTGCCCATTGCTTTTCAACATACAGGAACAAATTTGTCCAGAGGCAGGCCGTGCTAATGCTAAGGACAGATCCTTGACCTTTCATAGCATGAGCCTAAGCACAGCTTGATCCAGTTTTGCAGAGGCTGCCCGGCCCTGCCTTTGTATCTGGCTGCTGAAGAGCTCTTGATGCAGGGCAGACCCAGGGCACTATCTGCACTGCTGCGGAGAACTCTTGATCATTCCCAGGGTGGAGCCCCGGCCCCAACTAAACCCAACTCTGCCCTTCTCAGAACATGTCCATACAGACCGGGCTTGTGTGCCAGTCGGTGCATTTATCCTTTCAGCAGTTACTTATTGACCCTTTAGTGGCATTTTTCAGGCGTAGGGAGTGTTTCAGAGTAACAGCCTTGCAGACTACCGATGCTCGGGATTTAACCAAAAGCCAGGCAGTGACTCACCAACGTGCTATCTACAGTCTGTTCCGGTTTTAAAAATTTGTATATATAAATGTGCAAGTGAATGGACTGGGAAAGGGAGATAGTTACAGAAGAGAATGTTGAGTCTTGCTGCATACAGTACGAGGCTTGTGTTCTGAGCGGAAGGAGCAAAGAACTGACAGGGACGAAAGGTGCATGAGCCTTGCTATCTGCTAGCTACTTGGCTCTCACTTCATTTCTGACCTTGACAACGGCATGGAGTTCTTGAAGTTTCTCCAGCCTGATTTCAGATCAAGGGTTTGACTCCTGCTGCTCCCTCCTCAAACACCGATTCTATCCTAAATTTGCCACACAAAGCAACCATGGTAGGAGGAGAAAACAGAACAGGTGCCAGGCTTCCCTCGATCTCTTCCCTCTCCATTTCCATTAACTTGCTGGCTTGCGTTGCTGTTTTCTCTAGTTGCTAACTCAACATTGTTTCTGTCCCACCAGCAAACCCGGTCAGAACCCAGGAGTCCAAGGTGACTACATGAAAAGGATTCTGAAGCTTCATCCCTGAGATCCTTTCCTCCAGTTTTTGAGCAATTGTCCCATGTTGCCCTGCCTCCATTCCCCTCTCTGTAAACCTTCTTCACCCCAGGGCCCTTCTCCTCCCATTGGAACCCAGTCACTATCTGCTTAAAAGTGCCAGCGAGATGTCCAGGCAAAGGAGCATGAGCAAGAGGGAGGAGGCTTCACAGTTCTATGGGGGACTGAGAGACGGGACAGACCACAGGTACTTGCCCTCAGCCCTGCTAAAGTAACCAGAGCCAGGGCTTCCATGGTGGGTCTTCTGGCAGGGACAACTGTTTCACTCCTGCAGCGTCCCACACACCACCCCTCCTTCCAAGTCCGACCTGGCCAGAGGCAGCTGCGTTTCAGAGTAATTCCTCTGTTCTTGATTCCAGCCTTAAATTCTATTAGATGCAGAGCTGGAGGGTGAAGGGGAGGTGCTGCTTTAGCTGGGAAAGCCTGGGCGGGCCTGGGGCTGGAAGAGGGTACAAGGCTGGGATTTCCTAGACCGCAGAATCGCAGTGTGTAAAGTTAGAAAGCTGACAGGGAACAGCTGCAGGAGCCCCCTGCCTCTGGGAGTGTCCCCATCCCGCCCAGGCCGTGCAAGGGCTACAAAGGCTTCACCTCCCACCGCTCCCTGCCTGCCTTCCCTTCATTCAGTCTTTTTTCAGTAAATGCCAAGTGTCTCTGAGCACCAGGCCCTGTGCCGGGCCTAAAACACATGTCCTTTCTTTCTACAGACTCAAAATTTAGTGGTAAGTAAAACAGGAAAAGAATTGAAATGCGATGCATATTATGGTAGACGCGTGGACTAGGTGCCCAAAAAATGAAAAGTAAAAAGGCCAAGGGTGGGATGGAGGTCAGCAAAGGATTTTTGTGGTAACTGCCTCTGCCCATCACTAGCCATGACCATTTCATCTTGACTTTTTCCCCTTATTCCTACCCCTTTCAACTTGCAACCTCCACTGATCACCCATTATCTACAATGCCTCCTGCCTCAGAGATGTAAATGAATGGGGCCCAGTCTCTCCTCAAGTGAAAAATTGGGAGACTGAGGGCCAAATTGGAGAGACCGCACACCCTTCCTTATCCCTTTAGTTAATAGCAGAGTCAAGGTTTGGAGCCAAACACCCCCTTCTGCTACCAAGATATGGGTTCCACTTATCCTCACTCTCACCAGCCCCCCATGAAGTGTTTACACTGTATCCCCAGCACACCCTCCCCCCGCCCCCAAATCCTCAAAACTACACAAATAGGGGGTTTATTTTTACCTGCTGGACTGGGAAAGGGTCAAAGGCTGAGGCCAGGGCAGTTCAGTGGCGCCAGCTGGGGCCTAAATACAATGAGAAAGCCCCACCCTGCCGGCTCTGCCCAAAGAGAACCCGGGAGGAAATAAATAGCACTGTGTGCCCTGCATATGTCTGCTGGACACAGGCCAATCACATGAGCTGAGGCTGGTTAAAAAGAGAGCTCAGGTAATTTCTCGGCTCAAATGTCTCTTCTGGCTTGCGGAACTATCTGGGCAGGGATGCCAGCTCTTCTTTATAGGGTCTGGATGGACAGGGAGGAAGAGTGGGAAGGGGCAATTTGGGCCATGGAGGGAGCCAGCCAGTCGGACTTTGGCCCAGGCCAAGCTATCAGTCCCCAGGTCTTGGCTCTGGGAAAGGGTGATCGCACTGGCAAGGGCAGTACGGTAAGAGGAGCTAAAGGAAGATGCCTGGCGAAAGTTCCATGACCAAATCTCAATTTGGCCTAAGCCTTTGTTTCCAGCATTCTCCCTGCTCCCATTACTGTGTTTCTTTCCAGAGCATTTTCCCTGTATGCATTCTTGCCTTCAGCCTCACCTTCCCCTGCTCAGAATGCTAGCATCAGCAACACTCTCCAACACCTCTCCTTTCCCTGTAACCTGGGAGAGTTGCTGTGTCTCCTCTCTAAGCCTCAGTTTCCCCATAGGTAGCATATTTCAGATCTCCCTCCCCCAAGCCCTCTAGGTAATCTAGGGAAGTGCATGGCGAGAGGCTTCTGGGAGAAGAGGTTCTACTCTGGAACTGATCTTTTGACTGAAATCCCCAATTTAAGTTAAATGATTCTCTCAGCAAGCTGGAGACCTCCCTGTTCAGAGCCAAGTTCCCTGGGATGTTGGGGGAACCTTGAGCCAAGAGACTCACTTGCTTAGATTCTTCTGGTAAGCAAAATGCCCCGTGTGTTAGGGTTGGGATGGAGCGACCCCAGGAGCACCTGCTCACTACAGTGGATGGCTGAAGAGGAGTCTGGGGATCGTGAAGAAACAGAAAATCTGTGGCATGGGAAGCCAAAAGAGCAGGAGCTGTTGTAGCTCCCCAAAAGCCTGAACTTGAAGAGCCTGAACTAGAGTGATGGTTGTAGGATGAAAAGGCAGGATACATTCAACAGGCTCTGGAGATTATTAATGACTTAGATGATTGATTGTTCAAGGGAGAAATTGGTGACCAAAACAAAAACAAAGCCAAAAACAACTCCAGGTTTGCATGTCTAACTGGTCCAGAAAACACAAGACAGGCAGAAGGGACAGGATCATTTGGGATTTCAAGAATCCCAGACTCCGTGGAGATTATTCTTAAGGTTGGGAACAAATGCCCATTTTTTTCTCTGGTTGAGAAATTTAGGAAATCAATGTGGGACTGGGACATAAGCCAAAGCATCTATAACACAGTTTCAGGAATATGTTCAATAAATTAGATTCTGGGGAGCGGATGTGGCTCAAGCAGTTCAGTGCCCGCCTCCCACTTGGGAGGTCCCGGGTTCGGTTCCTGGTGCCTCCTGAAAAAAAAACAAAACAAAACAAGG